>JABUQX010123580.1:0-37955 GCA_015478945.1 Trachelipus rathkii | reverse complement strand
ACAGACTGATTGTCTTATATAATATGATCCTTGGTATAGGTAACATAGTTATTACCATTAGTAAAGTAAGAAAGATTTTTACACATTTTTCTCAAGTCTTCCTTGAAAGAATGTCTCATATTGGATTTTAATACTAGATAGAATAGCTTGAAAGCCATTAAAAGAATGACTCTTGTAGCTAATATTGGCAATAGAATAAGTATTGATTGACTATAATGTGAATAATCAAATATTTGAAGCAGAGTATTTCTCAATAAAAGGTATTGTCTGAACTTTGAAAAGTTGAAATTGGATAAAAGCAACTATGTAGACGTAATGCAATTCTTCTTAGTGTTGAAGAAGTAGTTTTTTTCTTTAACCATTTGAGAACTTGCTGATGGGAATTTTGAATTATCAAAAGAGGTTAAGAAAACCTTAATTTCAAGAGTAAATTAGAGGAGGCAAAACTATTGATTGGGTTAATGAAGCATTGTACATATGAAAAATATGTATAAAATATTCAGTAAAATGCTTCAGAGTCAAGATTTTTTCATCTTTCTTGTATGTGTTCCCCTATGGTCGGAAAGAAAAATATGAGGGATATTTTGGGCTTCGATAAGGAAATTGAATCAGTTGATGCCACCACATTTGTTGCAACCCATGACTGAGGCAGAGGCTAGAGCTCTGGATGATTCTTGAGTGTGGACGGATTTTCTTGGGGAACGATGAAAGCGGACAATACATGAGAAGCTTGTGGAGGACTGCTCTTGAGTTTCTAGAAATTGAAATGTGCAATAAAAAAACTGAATGCGTTACTAAATGCAGAACTCAATCACAAGCCTCGATGACACTGTCCGCAAGGAACTCGAAGTACGTGAAATCAAAGGCAAGGGTACCCAAAGCCGTGGCTGGTAGTGAACAACATGTGGCCCAGATTACTGCCGGTCCTTGATGAGGAGATATTCCACGAAGATCGTGATGATCGTCAAAGAAGAGGTGCGTGTTATGTAATGTAAAATCCCTAATGTCGATTTATAATTTGTACTTAAATTTTCTTAATTTTCAAATCCAAAATTTAAAATTGTTAATAAACTTCTCTGCACCGATTTATATGCATCACTTATTCGCAAAACTTATGTTAGCTCCTGCTTATGTCTTTTCGATTTTATCTGATATATTGATATACTATCTAGTTGGTTAAGTCTGTTCCAGAACATGTCAAAAAAGATGAGCGGAATTAATTTGTCGTTTATTTGGAAAACACAGCGATTGTGATATCTCGTAACAACCTGATGTGTATGGACAAAAACTGATGAAGATTTGTCATCACCCCCAGAAGTTACCCCTGAAATCCCGTTTTGTAACTTATTGTAGAAAAAATGCTGTGTCTTGGACCAGGATAATTCGAAAAATATACACTGGTTCTTTACAAAGGTCTAAAATATTTATCTTTTTCGAATATCTTGATAAATTGAACATGGATGTAGGTAACAAACGCATTTTGTAATATGAATAATTTCGTATTTGTATGAATCTATAATAAAACTGGCTAAAATAAATTGTTTTATTTTTCTTTTAGAAGTGTTTTGAATGTATGGAAAAGGTTTTTTTTCGAAACCACATGCAAATCAATGGCATTTTGGCAGAGTTAGGAAAGCTTACGAAGCTTACCACAGGCTTTGGAGAGCACATAACGTTTTTCAGCTGTTGAGGATGTCTATGAAGGTCATTTGTCTTTTGAAATTTTCACTCTCATAACCCCTAGCTTTGGTAGTATCTTTTTTTTTTTTTTTTTTATTTTTTCTTTCTGTTTTACAATATATTGGCATATTTAATATATTTTATATTATATAATATAATATTATATAATCTTATTATATTATATTATATTTATATAATATATTAATTATATAAATATATACTATATATATTCTATATAATAATATTATATAATATATATATATATATATAATATAATATTTTTTATGGTTTTTTTTTTGTTTGATGTCGGATTAGGACCCACACGCTACAAAGCAGGGTCACACATGGGTTGAAAAAATCAAACCCCCATGGGCGGGTCCCGGGGAACATACCTACATATTTTAAACGAAAAGAAGCATATTGAATAGAATAAATTTTAATTATCTCAGTGCAATTAAAAATAAAAAAAGAATAGACAATGCTAGTATCCTTGTTCATTTCCTCTACAGAAACACAAACAAAATTTGATGAAAATTTCAACTTCTTGTAAGATAGAAAAAAACAAGACCATGAGTTCTTCTAAAGTGGGCCAGTTCCGGATCCGATATTGGTCTTTTGGAAGGCTGTTATGAATCGTACAGTTAGGGGGAGGGGGGGGGCCACTGCATTTACCCTCGAAGTGGCGCTCGGCGGTATGTAGTATTATTACTAGTTTATTACTAGCTTTATATATTCATAATTATTTATATCTGTATATATATATATAAATTTATATATGTATATATTTAGAATATATATATATATTATATATATACTTATATATATATTATATAATTATTCTATATAATTATATATACCGACATATTAAATTATAATATACATATTATTATTTACGATATTATATAATATATATTATATAACTAAATTATATTATATATACTATATTAATATATATATACGTATATAATATATATATCTTATTATATTATATAATATAATATATAATATATATATAATTAATATTAACTTATATATAATATATATTAGAATAAGTATATATATATATGTTATATAGAGTGAGTGATATTCATAATGAGTATAGATATCATATAATTGTATATCGAGGAAAGAAAGGGAGAGAGGCAGATATATATATATATGGAGCCTACTATAACGTTAGAATAACGAAATATATAGAGAGTGTATAATATAATATATTTACGAGAGATATCATATATAGTATAGTAGTATAGTATAGGTAATTATAGATATATATATATATAATATATTATAATGAGTTCGTAACCAAAATTGCAAGTGTACTCAACTATATAACTATCCGAAACTGTCAGGTAAGGATTATTCTACCAATAACGTAAGAAAATTCAAAAAAAGGTAGTAAATTGATGAGGAAAAAGAGGAGAGAGAGAAGAGATTCGGAAAGGAGAGGCGTTCTCGGTAGTTCAGATTCGGAAGAACGCCTAGTTATTTTCGGATCCAGCGAAGCCATTCTTAAAGGTTTCATTCAGAGTCGAAAATCCAAGTCAAATGTCGAGACGACTTTGAATTTTCCTTAAAATCGTTAGATTTTTGACCCTTTAGTTGTTAAATTATTATTTCCTAAGGTATGTGTAACAGTCTTACAGGTTATGGAACTCTAAGCCATAAGGAAATCCAAGTCAAAAGTCGACATGTTTCAGGACTATCCTTAACTTTGATAGATTTTAGAGCTTCATATATCAACATGTGGGTTTCTAAAATTGGTGGAACCGGTTTTGAAGTCTGAATGATCAAATTTTAAGTCTTTTAGGTAGGCTGAGCAGGAGTCGGGTTCGGAGCAGAAGTCAAACTTTGAAATAAGCATATAATAGGCCAAGATGGGTGTCTTTTCCCATGTTACAAACGAAGAAATCGATTTTGTGAGTTTCAGAGTCCTCAGAGGTGTCCGAAAAACCCCAAGGGATGGGGTCCCTCGGAAAAAAAGATGAAATAAATTACAGAGTACGTAGCTGATGTCGGAGTTGGCGTTAGTCCGGCTTATGCATCGGGTATATTGGAGCTTGAAAGGAGAAGAGACTGAAGTACTTGCCGGTGCTTTGGAATTCCAAATTTGATTCCGACTTGTCCCTATTTTTCTTATATTAACCTGTGTACAAGATGCACATGCTGAGCTTTGTATACGCCAGAGTTCGATATGTATATATTTGTATACTGAGCATTTATTTCTATTTATAGAGAAAACCCGTTTCCATTATTAAGTTTGAAAACATTTTTTTTATTGTTTATCATAAACCCATTTTGTCTTTTTTTTAAACAACCTAATTATTTTTTAAATAAAAACACGTTTTTATTGACCCAAACTCCTTAAGACACTATTGTTGATAGTTTCGAGGGGGATACTGCTATGCGTATGATTTAGACCTATTAGAACACAATTTTGTGAAAAATCACGACCTTAATAATTCTATAATAATAATATAATGAATAATAATAATTGATATTAATAATAATAATAATTAATAATTATAATAATTATTTTCCATAAATTAGATTTTTCCTAACAGTTTATCTTTGAAGAAATACATTTTCATATGTTTTTTCCGTTCATTTTAATGGCGTCAAAGCAAATCATGATATTTTTCTGTTATATTAGAATAAATCATATTAACCATTTGTTAGAAGAACCTTTTTAATTTTTCTAAATAAAATGTATTAATCATAAAAAGTACATTGGATAATTATATATTATATTTATTATTATACGTTAATAATATATATATTATAATAATTAATATATATAGTAATATATATATATATAGCTATATAATATTCAATATATATACTTATATTAATATATATATATTATTAATATTAATATAATAATATCTTTTTTAATATATTTATATATATATATTATATATAATTAAATAAATATAATATAATATATTATTATATATATATATATAATATTATTTAATAATATATATATTATATATATTATATATTATATATAGTAATATAGATATTAATATTAACTAATATATAATATATATATATTATTATAATATATATATTATTATTAATCTTATTAATATTATATATATATTATATATATTATATGATAAAGGGCGAGGTTTTCTATTCTTTACCTAACTAAAGATCATTACCCGTTATTTACATAAACTATTGCTATATAACTTGCTAATTAATATTTGCTAATCCGTACATTATAGTTATAAGATATTTTATTTAATTAATATATCATTAATTGTAAGATAGAAATAAAATATTGCTATAGTATGGTGTAACTTCTTCTGTTCAAGCCTATCCATGTCGTTATATATAAGTAACATTGATCTATAAAGGTCACTGCAATGTTATACTTATGCAGCGCGATAATGTACCTAAGTATTATTTCGAATTGGGAAGGAATTAGTCTTATTAAGTAATTATCATCATTATATGTTCATGAAGATATGATATAAGATATATTAATGGATTTATTCGTTTATATTAATAAGTTAATGAGTTGTACCGGCTTGTATTAATATATAACATAGAGGACACATTTAGGGAATTGTGTTATAGTTGATTTATAATATATACCGTTATAAGGATATGATTAATATATAAGTGTTAACCTTTTACACCGAATATTCATTATAGTGTGACTATGTGGAAATATATTGACCTAACATTATATGTGTTAAACGACTTAATACTTATAATTATTATGATATGATAACCAGATTGCATATTTAACTACCTGATTTTAATGTTAAGTCTTATGATAAAAATTAAAATCATAAATACAAAAGTAACTTTACCCCTCTAGTTCATTACCATCTGTAGTTCATAACTCTAAATACCAAGTGGGTTTAAGAATACAAAGTGAGATAAAATTAAGTGACTTCCAATTAGATTATAGGGATATATAACGATCCAATTATCAAATGATTTCTGCATTATTATAATACAAATAAAGTGTAAAATAGTATTGATTAAAATCTAAATAACGCTCTAAAATAAATCATATAAATAAACCATTAGAATTTTATATATATATAGTGTAAAAGAAAAATATATAATATAAATAAAATATAATATAAGTGTTTCATAGATCAAATAACACAGTAACACACACTATAAAAAATATCAAAATAAACACACTCAATAAATGAAATTATAATAAATAAAAAAACTAAATAAATAAAAATATTAAAAAAAAATAAATCTCAAGCATATTAAGTCTATATAAGTAATATAATATATTACAATTATAGTTGTATTTGTCAAAAATAACCAAACATACTCCAATGAAATAAAGAAATCGAAATATATTGTGATTTAAAAATTTAATAATTTGTACATAATATTTTGAGCAATACACTCAAGATATTCAATTAAAATCTAATTTGAAAACTGATAAAATTTTAATATAAACTAGTAGAACTATAACCCAAGTTCTACATATCCTCCTCAACCGGAGGTATTATCTAACCTCAAAAAATGGGGTTAATTTATTAATATTAATAGTAATATTATTATTTGGGTAATTAGGTAGAGAATGAAGAGCGTCTTTTCTCTACAATGATAATGAACATAAGAATGGGAATTCTTACCCACAGACGGTTATGATCATTCATAAATAAAGTATTCAGCTCAATCCACAAGAAGATATTGATACTATCTACGGTTCCTCACCCCTGCTTTTAATAAAGATAAATGAAAGAAAAATAAATATTCATAGAGTTCTTTAAAGATTTAAAGTGGAAAGAATTAAATGACTTTTATATATTCTATATAAATATATATAAATAAAATTTAAAATATGATTAGACAATATCATCAAGTTATTCTGTTTATATATATAAAGTAATATTATATATTTATATATAAAACCTCATCAACGAATTTTCAATCGTCTAATCAACGAAATGATGCGATTCAAGCATATTCATATGATACAGCTAGCGAGAACGTTTAGGTCCCCCCTAGATTAAATAACTCTCAATGCGATCGACCCATATAACATAAAGGATGTAAGGAAAGAAAATACTAGTTATAGGCGGCAAAATAAATAATTTTAATAAATACAGATTAAAGGTTAGGTATTTAAGATAATAAAACTTTGGTTTAATGTTACCAAAAAAAATAATATTTTTTTCCTAATTATAGTATTATTATAATATATTATATATATTTTTTATTAATAATATATATTAAAATGTGGACAAATATTATTAACACATCAACAGTTAAATCTAGCAGCAGAAAAAGGTTAGTTATTAGAAAATATTGTATTGTGACAGAAAATGGAAGAAAGGAGAATAATCGTAATGAAAAATAGTACTAGATTTGTTAATTTTAAAGCATTTTGTTTTACTAATATAATAATCATTATATTATAATAATAATTCATCATGATGTACAAGTCTTCAAATGATGTATATGTAGGAAGGATGTAATTATTTTATAATAATAATACATCACAATCTAATTCTTTTATATGATAGAAATGGTATTTTACCTATAATTAATGTTAATTTATAATAAGTTGCGATTCCAGCATTACCACTTATTAAAATTACGGTTTAATAGAAGATTTTTTTAATGTTATAATAAATCAAATAATATAATTAATCCTAATATAATAACGGCTATATAGAAATCTAATTTAAAGCCATAATAATTACATGACATTTTGTAATAAAGTATTGCGTAGAATGAAATAAAACAATTTATTGAAGTAGGATTACAAGGACAACTCAGTAACAGTATTTTACAATATACATTACTTAACGCATTTTAGAGATGCATTTGCTACAGGATGGGGTACTTTTTAATAATTATAAAATTATGGCAAAATAGCAGGGCTCGTTAATCATAATAATGTTAATAAATGACCTATATGCAAACTATAATAAATAAATATAATTATAGAAATTAAGGATATATTATAATGTTATAATAATTTATAATATAATAGAAGGGAAAAATCCCTTTTATTAAATAGATAATAAATATGGCAGGAATGCCAAAACTATGATAATTAGAAAAACATTATTATAATAATAATAGATTATAATATTAATGATTCAGGCCATAGCAGTTGATGTACAGACAAATGTCTTTGATGGGGGCAAGGGGTAATCCCTCCAGTGTTGAATTCAAGATGCATCCCCCCCAGATGGACAGCGGGTGAAAGCACGGACGGCACGAGTCTGATTTTGTTTTAGTCTGTAGCTCGACGCATGCGGAGCGAGAGGCGTTAGTTTAAGTACAAATGATAGAAAAATGGAATAAACGACGTATCGCCCTGTTCATGACTGGAATTGCGGGGGGGAGAGGCGTATCGCTTTAGCACTTGCTGACTTAAGTCCCAGCGAAGGCGAATCGAGGAAAGAAATAGAGCATTGAATTACGATTCTTGGGCCAATATAATCAATAATAAGAGCGATAGATAGTAGTAGTATTAATAATAATAATTTGATTCAATAATAATAATAAAAAAATAATAATTTTAATAATTAATGAAAAGTAATAATAATTAATCAATAAAATATAATTAATAATAAATAATGATAATAATAAAATAATAATCAATTAATAATAAAATAATAAAAATTAATAAAATAATTTAATAATTAATAAATGAAATAATAATAATAATAATGAATAATAAAATATAATAATAATAATAATAATAATAATAAAATAATAATAATAATAATAATAATAATAAAATAATTAATAATTAATGGTTTTATTTTTATTATATTTTATATATAGTTAAATAATAATTAATAATTAATTAATAATAATAGATATTGATGGATGATAAGCGACGGATTTATTGATTTGTAAAGTTCACTATACTAAAAAATTAATTCGGAAGCATAACAAGTAGATATTATTAACATTTTTAATAAGAAAATAAACTTGTGTATAGTTAATGTTGAACTGCATTTAGATTTAGCATATCAAAAAATGGAGCAGTGGTTACTTATATTGTAAAATCTTATCGATAATACTAGAATAGGAGAATATAATTAATAGATTTAATCATGTGGATTTATATTAAGATTGGCGGAGAAAAGGGTTATCCTTTAAATTATTAATTAAATATACTTAGAGGTCCTTATTATCTAATAAGGCAGGATGAGTGAGTAGGGTTTGGTGGTATGTAGGTCTAGGTCTTAGATTGTTAAGGTTTGTATAAGAGGTATGTCTATATTAGGTTAGGGTACTGCTAAGGTAGCGTTCCTGTACTATTGCCGCATGAGCTGTTATATTTACCCCTGTGACGATTGTATAGATCTAAACTTTGGATTTTGAAGTATTTTTTGCGTTATAACTGTCATAAATTTGTAACATTTGATAGTTGGACGTCCCCCTTGGTGTGTAAGTGAAATACGAATATGATCTTTAAATAATAATTGTATATATTAATATATTTATATTTTTTTTGTTAGTTTTTTTTTTAATATTATTTTTTAATGTTACAGTCTTTAAATTTCCATATTTTTGTTAGGGATTTAATGTCCTTCCCTTGTCGCCGCAGTTTTGCGTTCTATTATAATTGTAAAACCTTCTCATAATTATAAATTATATGCTCTTGACCTCTTGTGAAACAAAACCGTTATTACCGTATAACGTCTATCAGATTTAAGGATTTCTAAATGTTTCGCGATAATGTGTCTTCATCCTTAAGCTAGTAGTTAGTGATCCTTTCTTCTTCTTTACTTGTTTATAGTATCTTGTCTACCACTTTATTAGTGGATTAAACTATAAAATATCCAATATTTTTATCTTATTCTTCCCTCTATACTTACATGATCAAATAATTAATGGGGCAATTTGGTCGGCGTGAATTATTCTTGCGAGCTGTAATGTCTTTATGTTAGGAAGGGCCTTGTCCCTACCTTAATAAAATATGAAGATCTTAATTTGATTCACTGTATGATACTACTGTTCTCATTGCGCATTGACGATAGATCGAACGAAAATGTACATATAAATTGAAATAATGAAGACGTTTTTTTATTAAAGGTCTTTCAACTTTTTTACGAAAGGTCTGTTTTTTTACGAAAGGCTTCAGTTTTTTTACGAAAGGTCTCAGTTTTATAATACAATTTATGGGACGATGAATTAAAAATGGTTTCGATATTTTTAAAGTTATAGATGAAATTCGAATAAGGTCTGAAGATAATAATAAATATAATGTTATCCTTAATAAATTAATGAATGAAGTTTTTATACTCGAGGTGTATTGTGTAGAAATAATATATGTAACCTTTCGTATATATCAGTTGTTTCAACGTTAACTATTCTGTTTCAGTATACCCAATAATTTACCTACTCAATAAGCCAAATAAAATAATAAAAGAAAATTTATAAAATTAATTTCTTAATGAGATAAGAGAAATGAAAAAATCTATAAAATAAGAAATATGGAAAAAAAACGTGGGTTGGGATAAATTTGTAAATTCTTTAGTAACGTACTACAAGCAACGCATGTTTTATATCTTCTTTGTACAAGTTTGTCGTAAATTCACGTATAATAACGTAAGTAGTATTTTGATACATTTTTAATCTTTTTGTCGGATTTTTGTCATATATGTGGCTAATTGATCGCGCCTACAGTTTAAATGTAAAATTTGTTTGCAATATATACTTTATTTTCACTTTTCATTATATAAGAATATAAAATCATTATCTGCTAAACCAAAAACTTCTATAACGAGGGACGTGACTCTTTTACCTGCATAAAAAACAATCTTACTTATTTATAAAAGCAGGCATTGTGTTTTCGTAATGACAGAAGAATTGTATAATGAGGTTTCAGCGTGGCTTATGGGACTGTTGCCGTAATGTGCCGCGAGAATGTGGTTTCCTTTGGTGTGTAATATATTTTCAGATGGTGAGGAAATGGAATGCATTGTTGGTGATTAAAGATTAGTTCTCTGTGCTATTTAAGCAAGTATGTTAGTTAGGTTCTTAGTGTGTGTGCTTCCATTTAAGTCGCTTTGAAGGTGTCGAGTGGCCTATATAGTTGAGATGTGAAGGCCATGGATTTGGGGGAATGAATGGAGTTGTTAAAATGTTACGGTATTGTTTAGGTTATTTTGGTAATGGTTTGAAAATAGTGTGTTAAACGCTTAGTTTCGGCCTGAGCTTCTCGAAATGTTTTAATTTGATTGTTAGTTTTATGTGAAAATGTGTGTGAGATTGACCCATTGTGTTAACTTTTGAATATGATACCTGAGTGTTATACCGACATGTGTTTACTACCTGATTTTAATATAATGTTACTTGTCTTAGAATAATAAAATATTAAAAAGTAACTACCTCACCTTTTTATTACCAATGTTAAATTCAGACTTACAAGTGATAGTTATTAAATATGATATACTATCAATAATATACATATATTATATAAATATATAGTATTAATATTATTAAATATTTACTATTATTAATAATAATTAATATAAATATTATTTATTATTGAAGAAATATAGATTAGATGTAAATATTAATATGTTTATATATAGATATTAATAATAATATATATTACGTAAGTTGTAGGACAAATTATTAATGTTTAATATATTATTATTGTTAAACAACTGCTTACAATAAATCATTCGGCAGTAATATGTAGATAGCGATATCTCAAAATATAACCCTCTTCAAGTAAATATTTCACTCACTGCTTGAGTTGATTTGAAACCTTGGCCCTAGCATAATAGATGTTCCGCGTAATATACATAATGATACTTACAATACGTTAATTATTTAAGATATATAAGAATCTTACAATAAGTAATATTAAATTAATTATATATTATTATATATTTAATAATAATATTATATTATTCATATATATATTTTAATTATATTATATTTATTTATATAATATTAATATATATATATATATAATTATATATTATTATAATATTATATATATATATATATATATATATATATATATAATATATAATCTATATTATATATATATATAAATAAAATATATATATATATAGTATAATATATATTATTTATATAATATTATTATAATTATATATAAATATATATAATATAATATAATTAATTAAATGTAATATAATAATAAATATATATAATAATTAATAATAATAATAATTAATAATTATATTATTTAATATATTATTAATTAATAATTAAAAGTATATATTTAAATTATATATATTACTATATATATATACGTATATTACATATAAGTGATGTACACGTGAGAACTCTAGGAAAGGTACTCAACTTTAGCTAGCCCCCCCCCGCGACTGGTATTGTGTGCGCCCCGTCATCTTTTAAAGCATGGGACTATGGGTATATATTATAATATATATATATATAATTTTATTATAAGTTATATAATATATATTTATGTAGATATATATATATTTTTTGATTACATATTTTTGAATGACATTACTAAAAGAGATGGTTATATCAAAAGAAATATCAAAGAATAAAAATCACTAAATTTAAGCATTAAGGCAAGTAAAAGAAAACCATAAGGATATTATGAGTACAAATTTAGGAAAATAAAAAGGTGTTATAATTATTATTTATACGATTAGTTTAAAATTTGGGACTTAAATTTTAAAGACACTTTTTATAATTAAATACCTGTATATTTTTGGTAATTAATTATAGTAATTCTGTGCCTTTATATAATTACTTACTAAACTCAGCGTCATATCCACAATACATTATGTTACATTACTTTAGAAAAAATTTTGACTATAAATTATAATGAAGTTATTTAAATATTCTAAAATGCTCAAAATTAATCCCTTTGCTATGTCTCTGCTTTATGCATCCATCTAAATAATGTTCGCTATCATTAATTTTCACTCACAAGGCCACATATAATAGTGCGACGAGCCCGTGAATAACCATTACTCTTAATGCTATTTATTTTATATATATTAATAATTATATTATATTCACATTTAAACCTTTATATGATCATATTATATATATTTTATATTATTATGTATATATTATATATTTATTCTATAACAATTATCTGTAAATTAATATGTACTTTATTTTTATTTTATTATTTTATAATTTTGAAAAAAGATTCTCCTATCAGATTAATGAAGAAGTTATTAACTTAGTTAAGTTTATAATATATGTCAGATAATATACATTTAATTAAAAATATAAGCTCTTTCGCACTTTCTTGGATATGAATTAATTAAATTACTACAAAGACAACATATTTTTCAATCATAGCCAAAATAATTCTGCCACTGTGTATTATCTTTTGGTCATTATTTTCTTTTTATCATTATTATCATTTTCACCACGACCATTATATCTTGAAATAATAATTATAGCATTGACTAAATTTTCTACTAATATACAATAGGAACTATGTCACTATCTGTCTCTTTGAGCAAAAATTCAACTAATCATAATAAGTAATTCAGCAGATCTCTGATCATGAGTCTCTTTTATTAATTGTTCTTGTATATATCAATAAATAAGGGCTTATAGGGCTCAAAAAAGCTAAAAAAACATCTGTATTAGCCAACCTATTACTTACTAATATTCTTATAGGTACAATATACCTCACGATATGCACTATTTGGATACTGATAAGTGTTATAATATATATGTTAATTACATCAATATTTATGAATCTACTTGTTAAATAATCAAAATTACATCAATAATCTCCTGAAAAAAATTTGTAGTAAAGGATCATGAATAAGATCAAACAGTTTCTTTAAGGAAAGCTTCTAATAATCAAAAGAATAAGCCTAATATTGATTCAATCCTATTGCCTTTTGCTGGGCTTTTAAGTATAGGACAATGTACAGCTTCATCAACTCAGCTTTGCCAGCTTTCTATGTCATAATTCCTGTTTGGCTGAACTCTTCCATCTGAAGCTTGTACAAATAAATACTCTATATTCACCGCAAAAGCTGGGTTTTATAAGTTAGCGGTGGTGTGAGCGTGAGCGACCCCTTCTCTAAATAAAAGTAAAGTTACATAGATATAATAAGTAACTTATCATCCAGGGCATGTCCGATTTAATTTTTCGTAAGGATAAGTGTTTATAGATATAAGTAGTAGTTAATTAAGACTTTCTAGAAAATATTTTAGCTTGATAGATAACTACCATAGACTAAATAAATGAAGTGAAAAAATGTAGACAATATTTTATATATAAGTCTAAATTCTTTAAATGCTCGTCGTCTCTCCAAATAACTACTTCAGAGCATTACTTTTGTTTTGAAGTAATAGGTATAATTTTTAAGTACACAATTTCAATAAATATATAAAATGAAAATTAACTTCTTAAAACGCCAACGAAAGTAAATCAGAACTCTGATTAGATCATCTAGTTCTATAAGGGGCACAGTCTTATATTATTAACAGTTTTTGTTGACCCATGCAGGTTTCTGAAAAAATTTCTTTCGTTTCAGTGATTGCCATCTTGGAAGGATACTCTGACAATGATAAGTAAATACCCATAATTATCTCATTTAAATCACATCATTAATAAAACACATATAACATTTCTAATCCGCCCTTAATCTCCCTTACAGAATCATTCAAGATCATTAAAAGTTTAATAAAGGTCTGTTAATTGTCAGCAAGTTAGTGCACATTACGCATTGCACTTAGGCGACTTTAACGCACTTAGATTTTGCTTTCTGCTAGATCTAATCAATATTATGTTTACATTCCCTGACACTGTAATACGTTCATCATGATCCCGTTTACCTCTACTTGCACTTTTAATTAATTGAAATAAATTAATTTTGATTTCCATTATAAAAAATAAATAACCTTACACACTTCACTTTCTTAAACAACTTCGCGCTTCTAAGATTCTAGTAATTTTATAATATGGGGATAAATCATCTCAGAAAATAATTTACTAATTTAATAATTTTTAAGCTTATGTAATGAATGTTAACTTTGATGAAGGACATAGATTTAATAATCTGAATGGTATTTTACTACGATGTGTGTTCAGTTGTTTAAATATGAAATTATTCTTAGAATAAATTAGTATAATCTAAAAAGTAGAAAGAAGAAAAGAGTTTCAAGAAAAGTTTAATCATCTTCACAAGCTTATTATTTTATAGAGAGTAGATAATGATCAACGGCAGCCTAAACGGTTTATACCATGTTGTTGGAAGCCAATATTCTTTACCTAGCGGTAGTTATCATTGTGCGTTAAAATTAGACTTAGGTAAATCACTATCTCAGTTTTAGATTATAATATTCTTATCCACTCGCTTATTTCTCATTTTTACTATCGTTTTTGTAGATACTTTTTATAGTATAATGCAGAGGATCAATATACTTGAGATTACCCATAAAGACAATCAAAAAATATATCATTTGATGTTGCGATGCAACGCTGGTTTTCAAGAATATTGACTAGATCGAAGATGACATAGAGTTGCGAGGCTGCAAGAGAGAATATTCGAAGGTCTGAGGAATCCGGATAGCGTATTAACAAATGTGTACCCAGGCGTAAGCCTGCATCAACTCTAAATTATATTATTATTATATAAAATTAAAATTATAAAAGGTTGCTATTCTAAATTAATTATAGAACTAAATTTTTTACTAAGATCAAACACTCGATTTCTTTGTATCATTAATTCTTCGTTAACGTAAATTCATCCTAGTATAAAAATATAATTAATAAAGATTATAAAAATAATAATTTATAAAGTAAAAATGTAGTGTAAATACAACAACCACTATATATATATATCTCAGAATATATAGGTATACAAACTTACTCTTATCTACCGCCCCTATATATATATATCATCAGGGGCTAACCAGGATGGGGTTAGGGGCTGCAGCCCCCCCCCGACATGCGATAAAGTATTGCGTTGCTGAAAGGACTATTTCAAAAGATGATAGAATTAAAAATCTAAATTTAAGTGAATTTTCAAGTTCGACGAAGAAATGTAATTCGATATGTGTAGTCTATATAGTGACCTACAGTCCTTATATATTATTATTTACAATAAAATATTAAATTAATTTCTGTTATTGATATATCATGTTAGTATAACTATTAATATACTTTAGGTAAGAACTTTAATAAATACTAGAATTAAGATCCAATCTTTATTGAAAATTACACCTTCCACTCATATTTATATATTATTTATTAACCGAATGGAGTAGAGTGAAGTGATTATTAGTAAATTCTATATTTAACTAATAAATAAAGACCATCTTAATTTATGCTTGTAATTAAATTTGCTGGTGACCTAAGAAGTGCAACGATAACGTACATGACTAATAAATAGTGGTATATTCAATTACCCCAGATCCGTTGTTTTTAGAATTAATCACCTACCCTTTTACTGAAAAGCAAATGAAGCGATATTATAAATATATAATATATACATGAATATATAAACCGCATGTTTGAATAATGTAGGTAATGATTTTTTAGATTATTATAAACCCCCAAGTTAGTAAGGAATAATTACTTATTCTATACTTAATGTTTGCCCATCATTGTTTAATAGCTAAATGTATAGTTAATATTTAATATATAAATGAAAGAACGTATTTTTATGTTACGTTTATCTAAATGTCAATTTAGTATTTAAGATATAAAAAAAAAGTACCGAAAATACCCAAAAAAATAAAAAATAAATAAAAAAAATAAAAAAAAAAAACAAAAATAATATATTATAATGAGGGCTTATATATAGTACTTGACAGCTCTTATGTCCCGAGAAAGAGAATAAGTACGAAACAGCAAGCATAATACCGACAAAGCAACTGGACACTTAATAAGAAAAATGATGTAAAGAGAAAGAAGACTAGTAGAGAAAAAGTCTCCGCCCAAGATGATACTGAACTCGATTTACATAAGAAAACATTAAAATATATAAGTAAAAGAAGACAAGCAAAAGTTCTGGCTATGTGCGATTAAACGTGGGTTTCAGCGATAGGTGAAGGCAAATGAGATGTCGAGGGGAAAAAAGAAATATGAAAAATTATACAACCTCCAGCCTGAACAATAGTGACTACCGCACCTTAACCCAGATCTTTATGGACGTTATTCTAAAGAATAAGAGACTCTAAAGTATCGTAGACAAATGAACGCTCAAGCCCGTAAAGTACCAGCCTGGATAGTTTGTATATTATAGCCCATCTTTTACCTCCGACGTTCGCAGGTCGTCTCAAAATTTCTCATATTAATATACGTAGGTACGATTTAGCTACAGAATGAAATCAGTTAGCCCGTGCACAATATACTATACTAACCCTATAAAGTCAAAGTTAAGACTCATAATGCTCTCGAAGACATTAGTGAGAAGACCCAAGTATAAATTAAGTAACAGTGAGATTTCTTGTTTCATAAGTCTTCCATTCCAGAATGGAGTATTATAGCTTGTTATAGAGACATCTGCCGAGAAAAAGAAACGTGTTCTGTAATTATGCCAGCCCGACAGAGTTTTAACCTCTAATTTTTACTAAATCTTTTTTGTGTTATAATTAAAAAACTTTAACACAGCGAAATTGGTATATTAATAATCCGGTTGGGATGATTAAATTATGTGGTGATACTTACTCATATATGTTGTATCTTTTAAAAGAAAGAAGTGTTATTTATTGATTTACTATTGTTGACCAGTCAATTGGTGTAAACATGTGAATTATGTATAATGAATTGTATATGCGCGAAGGGAAACTCTATGCGTCGTTTCGCTGACAAAGTGTTAAGATTATGAAGTGAATTGCGATAGTATAGCCGAAAGCGATGTGGTCTGAATGGGATTCTTGCGCCCTTTCTATTACATACCTACGACTACACCTCCTCATAGTAGGCCCAAGAAAATTCGATGGATGGAGCCTTGCGCGTGTCAATGAAAGAGAGAAGTGTGTGCGATTGACGGTGAGTAGAGTTTAGCAAATGTCATGTTAGTAAATCAGGCAATGAATTTCACTGTTTCGATGCACTCGAATACTGCCTGCTGTCATCAGCAACTATTTTGTCCGTTGTAAGCCCTTATTTTGGTAAAATTCAATATTTTCGCGTCTCATTTTTTTACTTGCAATATCGTGAAAAAAAGTCAGCAATTCTAAAAATCTAAGTTTATCTTTTATGGGTGGTTCAATTTATTCTGAACACTTGAATTGACAGAACACTTTTCTTAAATACGATTCTATAATAGTGCGCGAAGCGCACAAAATATCAATAATGCCTGCTGATATCCCACGGAAAAAAAGACACATTTTATTTTGATTCCGGAATATGCTGCTCGGACTACACACAAGTGTGAATCTCTATACATAATAGATTTTGCTAATTGAATAACCCATAGATCTTAGAAAAAAAGGTCGTTGGTGTAAAACGTGCATTTAAAACGAACGGAATTTTTACCAAAATTAATAATATAATATCAGATGCTCTTGAATTCGCTTATATTTCTGAACCGAAAATTTCATTGTGCAAAGATTATATTAATAGAGTATTAGGTTCTGTGGAAGATCGTGATATACAGAAAACGCTACCTTCGTTAATCGTTGTAAATTCCAATGCAGTACATGTCTTGTTTTTAAATAATATTTGTTTTTTACATATCATAAACATGTATATCCGCTCATATTATAAAGGAGATATATATTATTTCTCTATAAGTTATAATGGAATGCAAAACGCATCTAAAATCACTCTTTGTACAAAAAATAACTACCCTGTAACAGAATAAAGCCCTGTGCTCTATTAATTAAATAATTTCGTTTCTCGAAACATTGACCAGTAATTCGTCTAATGATGCGTTAGATGGAGCCTAAGAATCTGCATATTTCCAAAATATGCTCGTTATAGAACGGATAAGACAATAGAAATAAGAGATCAACAAGGAGAATGTTTAAAGTAGGCTCGTAGTATGTCACTCAATGCTAAACATTTAATACCCGTCTAAATCTATAATGATCTTTTGGAATAAATCAATTCAATTTCTCAAAGGTAAACATACGAAATTAGGTTGTCCAGGAAACATCGTTGTAATGTTCCTAACTATCAGTATGCCCGATTCATATTTACCGAATGCCAACAAATCTAAGTCAAATTTTTTATATGCGCGTTTTAAATTTTGATGATGGCGAATGGATTTCATTTGGGATTGGGATCATTTGATCGATATTCTTCATTCAGTCCAATCTCGCCATAAGATAACATCACATTATCATCTCACAATTTCAGTATAAATATATTTAATATTATTACCATAATATAAATAATAAACAATATAAACGTTAAATTTATAATAGTCAATATTTTGATAAATAAAATGACACATCACGCTCTTGGCATAAAGATATGTATGAACCTTCCAAATGAGCCCGACACTGATGTCCCGAAGTGATAACCATATGAGAAAAAGATAGAGTATTGGTGATAGTGTTAGTTGTGTCTCTGCAGCGTTAAAATGTCAATGTTAGATTAAAAATTGATAAATAATAAATAATAACTCTAATTAAAATCTAGGCTGATCTCAGATTAAAGTTTTGTGAACTTGTGATGTATCAAAAATGAGAGTAATGATTTTCTTCATGTATGTTGATCATTGTCGTACACTCGGAATTATGCTTGAGCATAATTTATTGACTCTATTGAATAATCCGACCATACGTACTGCAAATGCTTAGTTTATGATTAAGGAACTATTTTCTACATATAAGGTCGTTCTCTTGAAACGTATTATGGACGTAAAGCCCACCCGGAATATCGTTCGAGAAGCGATCGCATTACAGGTGTGCTTCGCTCTTGTGCAGGTCATAAAGTCATGCGAAGACTCTAACAGCACACACCGCACAGTACAAGGAGGGTCACGACAGATGAAGTTCGCCAAATATTATACTAAGTCCGATGTGACCTGCGAGTCATGTTAAATCACATGTAAGGGAGCTTAAGGTCAGCTGGTCCATCTTGCGAGATCTCTAGCACTATAACTTGAGACGATATGGTAACACTATCTTCGCAGACTCTCAAAATCTTAAGTGAGCACTTACTGCCCTGATGAGCGATCTAGGTGAGTGTTAAATTTTCCATTTAGTAAAAAAATAAAAAAAAACAAATCACGTGAGAGGTGCATGGGATTAATAAGGTAGTAGTCACGAATCTTAGGCTTATTATATATAACATAAACAAACAGTCTGAAATAGTTGATATATTTGCAATTACTAAAAATGAAACTCGATAACAAGAATATGGAATTATAATAATATTAATATTTTTTACCATACTTTATAAAATTTATTTTTTAAAAAAATTGATATATATATATTAATATACTGGAAGAGTGTAGGTAATTCTCTGTCATTAAACAGGATCACCATATATATATGTTCAAGTTATTATTACTTATATAAATATATCTATATATTATAATCTTTGTTTGTAAATGAGTGACGCAAAATAGAAATCTTATTAGTGGAGGGCCATATAAGCTCGGTCTTTGATTCAGTTACAAGTTTAAGTTCCTTAAACTCTGTAGGATTACATAATATTTATCATAAAGTAAATTTTGTAACTGATATAACTTGCCATAAATTAAATTTTCTTTTAAGTATCCTAAAAAAATAAGTTTTTTCTTTATTTATGTATTTTTCAAAATTAACTAAACATGACGTAATATAGAGTAAATTCTTATGTTCCTGTATCGGGTCTAATATGAGACGAATGAGTATAAGGGAAACGGCGTTTAGGCTATATTTAACTTCATAAAGAAGCCTCAGTATTAAACATAAGTGCCCCATAAGGCGTATTAAGCCCCCTGGCACACTCTAATAATATTTCTTTGTCTCCTGAAGTATATTAATAAGTTATTAATTGAAAATAACTATATATGATTAACTTATTCATTAATAAATGTATCATAAAGTTATGCATAAATTTTGAATTAATATATAATAAAATGATATCTTAAGCACCATGTAAAATATTGAATAATGTAACCACCATCTTGCGAAAGTTTGTCCGCTGCGCGGCACCTCGAGTAAAAAAAACTTAGTGCCCTGGCTAGCGGGCACTGATATATCGAAGGCAACTAATATATATATAATATATATACTATATTAATATTGCCTCTCGCCCTGTATGCAAAATCGATCTTTAAATATAAATATAATATTACACATTCAATACCAGACCGAAGAAGCACCACCCACACATTCTCAAGGTTGCTACTTCTGCATTAAAAAAATACATTACTCCATTTTAACAGAAACCTGAATATATTAGTAAATAACTTTACAATATATGCCAATAAGATTAAAATTTATAATAATAATATGAAATAAAATACAAGTCCTACTTTGTATATACATCCACTTCTCACAACTATAATTTTTATAATTATGTACCATAATTATATTATAATGAGAATAGCATATAATGATATATTCTATATATATATATGAGTATTAGAGTGAATTTCATTTTATGTTTATAATTAAATATAATAAAAGTAATCAAAATAATAATAAGTGAGGAGCAGGATTTAGAGCTAACATCTAAATACGTATATATTACATATACTAGCAACATAAATACTTATATATATTAATTATATATATTAATAATATATTATTATATAATATTATTAAATATATATTAATATATATATTATATATAATATATATAATATACTATATATATATTAATTATTATTAATAAGAGAGAGATAGAGAAAAAAACTTCTCATTATGTGAGTTTTTATCTATACGAAATATAATAACTCCTGGTGCTCATTCCTTACTTACCACGTACTCGTCGCCCTTGTGGAACTTCTTCATCCAGTTCGCTTCACCGTAAATGCTCCTCACCTGCGGGGGTGCCTATATAAGGGGGCGTTTATTAATCGAATCGATGTAAAACTTTAAAATATATTATAAATTATGTGTTCTATGGAATTATTAGATAACTATCTATATATTAAATATTTATTATTATTAATAATATAGTTTTAGGTATATCAATATATATATATTAAATTATACATATATATAATATATTAAATTTATAATATATTAATTAATATATATTTTATATATATATATAAATTTATATATATTAATTAATATATATAATATAATATATATATTATATAATAATTGCCGATAATAATAATAATTAATTTTTGAAACAAAAAGCCTAAATTTAATAATTATTGATAATATATATACGTTATATGTATATATATATATATTAATAATATATAATATATATTATATATATATATATATATATATATTAATATATTTTATAGTATATATATTATTATATATTAATTTAATATTATATATTACTATTAATAATATATTAATATATATATATATACTATAATATATATATATTTTATTATATATATTATGTATATATATATATATATAATATATATATATATAATATATAATATATATAGTATAATATATATATATTATAAATAATATATATATTATATATATATTATATATATTTAATTATAATATAAATTAATATATTATTATACATATATATATATATATATATTATATTATTATAATATATTATTAATATATTATCTTAAAATATTTATAAATATGTTAATTTTTTATTACAAATATATATTAATTATTATTACACTTGATATATTAAATTATAATTACATTTATATACTTATTATTATTATAATAATCTAAAAATTCAAAAATTTTGACAATAATTTATTCCTCATAAATCTTGTATTCATGTTAGATCGTTCAAATAATAATTAACTATTAATTTAATTTTATTAAGGCATTTAAGAGCCATATAGACATATTTGTTAGATCTTCACACCTCAGTAATCAAGTTGTGTATGCAAGTAAATTTTCAGTTAATAAAGTTAGAGGTAATGACGGGTAAATGTTGTAGATATTCAAAATTTTAAGTAAATAATATAGTGCGTGATGTTCCGCAAATTGCGTGATGTCTGTCCATCACTATAATATTAATAATATTATAAATTAAAATTTAAATTAAGCTCATTCGAACTTTTAAAATTTCTCCTGTAGGTATGAAAACTTTAATAAAAATAGAGAAAAAAGGTGAATATACATAGAGATTCAATCTGCCATCAGATAATATTCATAGGTTACATAATTTAAGATTAATAAATATTTAGAAATTTTATAATTGTAATACGTTGACAATAGGTTTAATTCCAAAAAAATTTTTAAAATTAAATTTAAACTACTTTCTGATAATATTATATATTTTTTAAAAAACTTTTTAATTTAAATATAATGTAATATCAATATTAATTTTTTCTTTTAAATTCAATAATTTAAATACATAATTATTTTTTTATTTTTTTAGCAATTGAAAGGAATTTTATAATTTTTTTAATCTTATATTAGTTATTATTTATTTTAAATTATATTATATGATGTTGAGAATTGTCTATTCCCGAAATTTTAAATTAAATTAACTATTTATTATGTGAGTTTGAGTGAGTGAGTGATTTGTGTGGAATGTGTATATTAAATATCGATGTGCATATTATTATTGATACGTATTTCTTCTGTTCATTATTAAATTTTAATTTAGATTATTATAATTTAATGAAATAATTATTTATATAATTAATATGAAATAATTTCTTCTTATTATTATAGATTAAATTATTATATTTTAGTACATGAGTTAGTATCAGAAATTAATTTGGATTTTTTTTTTTATAACTTTAAATTTTTTTTGTGCTTTGTTTTATTTTAACAGATAACAAAATGTTTTTTGTAGATTTATTCATTTATTTAATGTTTTTTTTTTTATTTATTTTTATTTTATATTATTTTAAATAATATTGCTTGTCAATTACAAATAATTTTAATTGTGAATTTCAGTTGTAACTACATGATAATTATAAAAAAATTAATCATAATATAATCAATCTATTACGTTTTACGGATCGTAACTTTTATTTATAAATTTATTTTTTATAATAACTATAAAGTGAATATAATTAACCCTAAGGGGTTAAACCCGCAAAGATGTGCAAGGATCGTCATAAGTTCATTCAGCGGTCCTTCCGGGGGATAAACGACAATGAGTAAAGTACTATTTTCCCCCCCTATCCGATGGGGTGAGGTTCATCCGGAACCTCCCGCCTCTTTGGTATTAATATTATAGGATTATTTGATTCTCGCGGGGTTTCCTCCGCCCCTTACCTACGGATATGGAAAACGTCCCCCTCTGCCCCCGTCGGCTCTAGACCCCTAATTTCTTTTCCTTTTTTCTTACATATTTGTAATAAGCTTATATAAATATAAATATACTGTTTATCACAATAATATTAATATAATGTATTGTATTTTTCTGTAAGTGTTCGACTTTTTGATAGTACTTATTAATTTATGATATAAAAATGTTTTTTTTTAATAATTTATTATTAATTTACTTTTTACAAAATTTATAAATAAGCTTATTAAATATTATTTTATATCAACAAAAAATATATGTATATTGGTTTTTCTCTAAGTGACGTACTTTTCTTTATTGATTAATTCATATTTTTAATAAACTAAATATATTTATACATAAAATACTTTAGATTTATTTAAAAAATTATTTAAAAATTACTTCGATAGTATATATTTAATTAATATGATAATCATGTGTCCGTTATCAAACTGTAAAATATCTAATTTAGTTTTAAACCTGCAAAAGTAGCAATATATATTAAAAAAAAAAATCAAAAAATTCAAATAATACTGACCATTGTGCACAAATTAATGGGTTACTACAAAATATAATATATATTATTATTATTAATAATATTATTATCATTCAATTATTATATTATTATTATTATTATTATTATATTATTATTAATTATTATTATTATTTTAAATTATTATAATTATTAAATCATTATTATTATATATATTTAATAATTATATATTAATATTATTATCTTATATTATATATTAAATTATATGAAATTTATATATTTTATGATTAATATAAGTCTAAATTATATTATTTATTATTATTATTATTATTATTATTATTATATTATTATTATTAATATATTATATTATTATTATTATAACATTGATGGCAATACTCAATAACAATAATAATAATATAAAAAGCTAAATAAATATAAATAATAATAATAATAATAATTAATAATAATAAAATAATAATAATAATAAGAAATAATAATAATAATAATAATAATAATAATAATAATATATAATAAAAATTAATAACTGTTTATTTTAGGTTATAATGAAAATCTATTATATAGATTTTCAGTCGCCTGGTGCACCTCTGATTAGAATCTTTTATTCGTATAGTTATATATATAATATTAATGCCAATTTGAAAGTTATTAATTGCTATGCTAAAAGGCCGAATCAAATAAAAAAATTTATACTAGGGTTGAGAGCTACGGAGCAATTATTATTATTGTTTCTTGATTTGAGAAGATGTAGGCCGGATATCGGAGGCAGCCATAAAAATAATAATGAGTTATATTTGATGTTGACCTAGGTAACAGGAAGCCGAATCATTCTCAGATGTTAGAGTGGTTAGTTCGCTACGGTTTTTCTCCATAAATTAAAAGATCTTTATGGTCTCCGGCCGGAGACACTAGTATCTCCTGGGCATTCCGGCGTGAGGTAACTATTCTACGGCTTTCTCCGCCAGAGCTATATATAGTATTAATAAAGATTAAGTTTTGAATAAATAAAATTAGTATTATATTTCATTGTAAATATAAACTGTGTATGGAAAATTCATTGATATAAATTTAGTTTTCACAATGCACCATTGAAAACTTGCCAATTTCCATTTCCTGTGTATAAAATAGAATGTATATTATATTAATTATGTTTTGTAATGTAATAAATATAATGACCAATTTCTTTAATAACTAATCATATTTTATAATATAATATTATATTTAATCCTTCAAATTATGATAATATATGTTATTATACCCACACCCAATTTTAAATTAATTATTAAATAGAAACTATAATATATTTTTTTGTCTTAACAAACTTTTAATAAAAGGGTTTGATATTCCCAATTTAATACCTAAAAACCTAAAAAAATAAACTTTTTGATAAATCTCCTAATTATAATAAAAGCTAATAAAAAACCAGAATAGGTAAATGAGATAATATGTGTATTAAATCATAAAGATCTATATTTATTGGTAGGTACACATCACTAATAGACAAAGTGCTCAGAAAGATTAATCACGAAAAGAAACTTATTCATCCAATACATATATTACCTCATTAATCTTTAAAATTATTAATTTATATAGAGATCTTTAGTCTTCGAACTTAAACGTTTTGTCCTTGAAATTCTTGACTAGAACTGTCTACTTCATTCGGCAAACTATAAAAATATACTTATAAATGTATTATAAAATTAAAAAATATACTTATTTTAAAAGGAAATACATAATTAATCTCCTATTTCTTCTTATTAATAAGATATATCAATTCTTAAAATAAGTAATATTATTTTTTGAGATTTTAATACATTTTAGTCATATTTAGCTGAAGACTATATTGACAGTTATAAACTCGATTTTATGGGATCCTTGATCAATATATAAAATTTATATGAATAAGTATTACCATCACAGTTGCAGATCATTCTAATTATATATAATAGTATAATATTAATATATATATTTATATTTAATTATAAAGTTAGCATGTTACTCACTAGCTATATATCGAACTATTGTAAGAGTAGTACTCTACCAATAGATACTAATTATTTGAGTAAATTAATTAATTTATTTATTTATACTAGTTAAAACTAAAAGGTCAGTGCAAAATAACGTTAAAATAGCTTATGTCATTGCATATTTAGTTAATTAAACTTATAGATTAGGATATTTATTTAATTAGAGGGTGTCCTTAAATAAAGATAAGATTACAGAGAGAAGGATTGTGAATTTATTTAACAGAGGGTGTTTAAGATAAAGAGTACGAAGATATTTCATCCTTTTTTTCTTTAAAGATATATTTATTACTTGGCTTAAAAGATTTATTCTCCGTTATTAATTAAACTTGAAAGTATGGAAGTAGAGAGAGATTCCTAGCTAATTTAAGGGTAGATTCAGTCAAGGATAAAGAGTCTTATTCTTTCTTTTATCCACCACAGATTTCCAAACTGACAATCTCACTGAATATTTAGATTTCGTTTTCTAAAGTTGATGCTGCAGATAATATATTTATGACAGTAGTTATATGTAATAGTATTTTCGATCATTCGCTGTTATTCACGTAAAAGCTACTTCTAGTGAGGTAATTTTTAAATTTTTTATATTTCCGTTATAATAGTGGAACACCTTTTCTATTATGTATCTGTAATATTCTTTATGTTTGAATTCCGGCCCGACGTCTTTTAACTTTTCACTTAGAATTAACTAAATGGCAAATCAGAAAATTATGATAATGTGTTCATCATTTCTACAAATATCTGCAGTGTATTACATTTTCTGATTATTATACATTTGAATCTATCTCAGTCTAATACAAATGACACTCAGTGCCAGTAAAATCGTCTTTTTTTTAACATTGAAGAATCTTCAGAATATTTAATGTAATATATTTCTTTTTATGTCTTTTATAAAAAAGTTTTAAATTACTCTTCTTATATGACAATTAAAATTATATATTTATTTCAGTATATCTAATTATAATATATCAAAGGATGATTTTACATCAGGAAAAATGAACTCCTGAATGCAATAATTAAATATTAAGTTTTATTCTCTTATATGAGGGAACTAATAATCATTCCTAGTAACAATAGTATTCACATAAAATAAGTTCATCATTATTTCATAAGTTTTACACCCCCACGTATTCCTCTATATTTCCCCCAGTTTATAGCTAATATAATTTTATGCTCACCTCCAATAATGTACTCATAACTGCATAGGTTAATTACCATAAAATATAAAAAGTAGCTGTATCGGTAACATAGCATTCGCGCTACTTTTTCTGAATCGTCTACACCTTCTTTCGTGACTAATTATAGAGAGTGAGTAGAGTTACCCTAGTCTAGAAAATATACTTTTTCGGAATTATTAGTGACATTCTCTATAAATATGTGTTGTAGTCAAAGCTCGATCCCATAAGTAATAATTTTTGCCACCAGTTCTATTTGTAGCGACCATGTATATAAGTAAGAAGGAATGCCAATGTTTTCCCAAAAAGCAATATCACATCGAAAGAGAGGCCTCATAGCCAACTTTACGGCACCGCCGAACTAATTATGCACCTATTCTGCTTATCACAACTCAGGAGGCGATTTGTACGATTAAGCCCATCCAAATGGGCTAAATCAAGTGATGTTAATTCCATTATTTAACTCGCACAACCTAATCTTTCTTAATTCTACCATGCGTCTTGGACCCCGAAGAACCATGATAAAAGCCGAAAATGTCTGCACTTCTACCTCTGTCGCGCAGTGCGAATTTCGCGTCATTCATAATTTAGCAAACCCATTAAAATTCTTTATAAATATTTGATACTAAATAAATTTTATTTATTACGTGGGTCGAATATGATAAATTCGATTTTTTCCAAGGTAAACGTGCGTCACTTACTTTCCCTAGAAGGTCGACAAAACCCAATCAGATCCCTGTGAGAGTGGATTCAAGTGTTTTAAGTATTTGACCAAGCGCACCAAGCGACGTTTGACTAATCTCGCGCAAGTTGTTGTTCCTGGATCCCCTGCTGTATCTTCCGCATCCGTTATCCTGACGCCGACTCCTTGAGAGCCAGCCTGCCTATCCGTCACTATCTGAAACTTATCGGTTAATCGTGCTAAAATTTTACTGGGGAATGTTAGGATGGGAGGTAAAAAACCTCTAATTGTATTCGAAATAATTTTAACGCCACATGCGGGGTCCCCCCCGCAAGGTTGACCCAACCCCCCTTATATCAAACATTTTAAATATTGATGTAGAAAGCTGAAATTTTAGGTGAGAGGATGCAGAGATTGGCAGTTTCTAGGAAAGAGTACGGTTAGTATATAATATTGAGAATTTCCAAAGATGTTGGCTCCGAACATCCAAGGTATGTACTAGGAGCTCACTGCAGATGCTAGATTAAATAAAAATATTTCGTATAATATATATATATAATATATATATATTATATATATTATTAAATAACATAAACTAATTTTTTGATGGCTAATATACTTATAAATGATTCTAATGTAATTGTCGTAGAGATTCGTAATATAAATGATGGTTATAAGTCCGATATAGATATATAGGTGCCTACACCCCTACATCAATTAGGAGTAGTGTAATAAGTCCGTAAAATAAATAATCTGAAAAAAATTTACGATTCGAGCAGATCAGAAGCTGCAAAACAAAGGTAAAATTTATAATTCAGGCTACGGACGTAGATTGGAGGTGGCACTGAGAAGAATTATTTGTTATTAGTAAGGTACCACGGCATGACAGCGGTGGTCATGGAGAAAGAATATATGTTGGAGTAGACATATCCGTCAGGAAGAGGTCAAGTATATAGAAGGGGATGCTAGGCTCACCTATAAAGTGCTTAGGTCCGGTGCTATGATAACGAGTTATTTAATTAAATAAAATATTAGTCTAATGATGAAATGTATAATCACTTTATTTGAATAATATTTCAATATAATATTGAACACGTAGATCTCGAATAGGAATGGAATGCAATGAGCTCCTTTATATCAAGTACAAATAAAATATTTCTATATTCTTTATTCATTTTATACCACTTTAACAAAAAATTTGTTACGTTTTTACATACCCGTAAAGCATAAGAGTTAAAATAACATAAAATAAAATGAAATATAAATTACAAACCACTATCAACCAGTCAAATTTACCAACCTCACCTCTGACACATCTGAAAAAGAAAAATTCTCATATATTGAATTAAAATGAATTTTAAAATGTAAAAAGGGAATTTATTATTATTTTTTGAGCTTTATAACATAACAATATAAAATCATAGTTATACTTTTAATATATAACTAAAGATCTAGAACAATAATATATAAAGCTGATACGTATCACTAAAATTTTTCAACTATAATATAAGTAAAATAAAGCTTAACTTAAAGCAGTTACATTCTAATACGTATGAAATATTATAACCCACAAACGAAAAACATTTAAAATAAAATCATATAAGACAGGAATAACATGTCAGTTAACCGTATCAAACAATAAGCTTTACACCACTTAAACACCAGAATAAGAACTATACTGAAAACAATTCACAAAAACGTTAAACTTATTAATATCACATACTTTTGGTAAATTTCAAAGCGTGTCTAATCTACATATAAATCATGTTATAATTTGTACTAATTAACATGAGTGAAATATAATTGTAAACTAAAAAATTTGCATATCAATTAAAATCCTTTAGTATAATTAATCATCAAGACCGATGATAGTAATTAAACTCTACATAATTTAGTATAACAAGTTTTCAACTATAAAAGCTAACCATTAGCATTATCATAATACTGAACTAATAATAATATTATATATAATAGTATCAAACGGTCAAGCAGACTATCATATCTATAATTAAAGTACTAATAGATAAACTGCAACCTTAACAAAAGGAGTTGCCGTAGCGACTATTTACAAGCTAGTCGTTGATGCATTACAATAAGCTATATTGAGAAGTGAAAGAACAAACAAGTAAAGTTTTATTCTCTGTGAGCAAGCTAGTTGTCCAACTTTAAATGAACCCCGGCCATATATGGCACATTCGTAGCCAAACCTTGATCTCACCATTAAAATAAAAAAGTTTCAGACGTAAAAAACTAGATTATAAACAAGCCAGCTGACCCCCCAAACGATTGATTGATCTGACAGATATGAAATTGACACTCCGCGAAGAATGAAAAGATAAAACAAGTTAAAACATGTATAAAAAGCGGTTGGAACTTGTATGGGAATAGTTTGCAACGTGTTTAACAGCTGATTGACATGTGTTTGAGAATAGGGTGTATTACATGAGTAAACAAGTTCAAACACAGATTCTAACAAGTTTTAGCGTGTTTTAAAACCTGTTAGTACCTGTGTTTGAACTAACAAGCTTTAATACACTTTAAAACTTGTTAGTTCAAACACAGATGTTAACAAGTATTAACGTGTATTGCAATTGGATGATTCACGTTTGCCAACGGACTGAATAATACTTTTAAACTGTTTCAAACACACATATATTTCCAGATTGAAACATATTAGAGCATGATAAAGCATTAATAATAATCTGTATCAGACTGTTTCACATGAGTAAACATGTTCAAACAAAGATACTGACATGTTTAAACACTTATAAGAACTAATTAATTCATGTTTGAATATATATGAAAACATTTAAAAGCACGCATATATTAACAAACTGAAACATATTAGAATAGGCTAAAACATTATCAGGTTATCCTTTAGCAATAGCCAATTTGCGGATGCCAATTGCCTATACTAGGTTGTGTGTTTTAAATGTGATTTGGCACTGCAAAAAATGATCCAGCGAATGTCATAGAAAAGTGACAAAAAAATGTTACTAAGCTATATTAGTCAAGAGTTTATTTCTGTAATAAGATAATTGAAGATATTCGGCTTGACATTTTTTGTTACTTTTTGTTGGGACGGTGTGATATAATTTTGTCACTTTTTGTTTTGACGTTTTTTTGTATCGATATGAAACTATTAATGTATTTGTGGATAAATACTTGGGTTAATATGTATGTTTTCGTATGTTTTACAATGACAGTATGTGCGCAATTTTCATGCACAAAATTGAATGTGAATGTTTGTTTGTGAATTTGTCGATTGTAAATCCCAGCTTTTGGCTTTGATTTGCTTTTTGTCTATTTACAGACAGAAATAAAAATATTAAGATATTAAATGCTTATAAAAAGAACTTAAATGTTAAATCTTAAGAACGAATGTTAAGATGTCATATCAGTAAATAAATCAAGATTTGGCACACCAGCAAAAATAATTTTTTTAAGATATTAAATGCTTAACGTTAAATGTTATTAATAAATGTTAGGATCTTAAATGTTAAATCTTAAGAACGAATGTTAAGATGTGTCGTCTGATCAGTAAATAAACCAAGATTTGGGCCACCAGCAAAAATAAATTTTTTGGTAAAGAAGAATTGGTACTACGTAACCTGCCTTGCACGTTTTGAACTTTTTGGACCGCGACCTTTTTTGAGCCTTTTTACCTTGACCTTGACCTTTTTGGGCACTTTGAATTTTTTGAGCCCAATTTTTTACTTGTCATCTTTTCAACTGATCAAAGTCCTAATTTTTTTCGCGTCCAATTTATTTGGCAACCCTAATTCTTTCGGCAACCCTAATTTTGCAACCCTTCCGAAAGAAGGGTTGCCGCCCAAAAGACTGGCTTAGCGATCAAGCAACCGTATTACGTACATGTCCCCACGCCTAAGTTAGTTTTCGGACCACGAACCTTTGGTCTCTCCATGGGTCAATTTTGGCCACCCTAAGTTTTTGGCCACCCTTTAGGGGCGTAGCCCTATTTTTTGATATTTCGGTCACATATACACAAACGCGCGCGCACACACACACACTATCTACACACACACATAATTTTTGGCAACCTAATTTTTTCGGCAACCGCTAATTTTTTGCAACCCTCGAAGCAGGGGTTGCGCCAAGACGCGCTGCGTAAAGCCAACGTTGTACAGTGTCCCACCCTAATTTTTTCGACAACCCTAATGTCTTCCATGGGTCAATTTGGACCAACCCACTTTTTGGCCACCCTTTAGGGCTTTTAGCCCTTTTTGATGTCTTTACCTGTGTTTCGTCCTTGAGCTTGTTCTCCAAGCTTGCCAGATTCCATGGAGCCCCAATTTTTGCCACGTAATTTCTTTGGCCCAACTCGTGTCCCACCGTCACATATTTTTCGTTCCGTAACTTGAACGTATGTATGTCTATCCTTTAACGTCTGAACACACTACACCACACCACACACACCACACACCACACACACACACACACCACACACACACACACTTATACACACACACATTCACTATGGACACATTATACACACTATTTCACATAACTGTAGAGGTATATTGCCATTAACACTTACATTTCTTATAATACACACCCACACACACACACACACACACACCACACACAGGATTTACTACAACCGTACGACACAGATTACTTACCACACGCAGATTTTACTTACACTCACACAGTTTTACTTACACTCACACAATGATATTTCGGCCTTGACACACACAGATTTACTACACTCACACAGATTTTTCCTTACACACACAGATTTACTTACAATCACAGATTTACTACACTCACACAGAGTATTACTTACCACACAACAGATTTACTGTACAACTCACACACAGATTACTTACAACACACCACACACACACAGACTTACTTACACACACAAATGTACTCTACCACGACACACACACACTATACCACTTATACACACATTCACTATGACACTTATCACAACATTCACTATGACATTAGCTTTTGATTCCATTCACAAACTTACCATTGACACTATATATCACTACAAACACACGTACAACCCTTTGGTCTTCATGGGCATGTTTGGCCCACCCTATTTTGGCCATCCTTAAGTTTTTCGGAGCCCTAATCTTTTCGCCCACCCTTTGGTTTCCATGGGACAATTTTGAGAACCCAAATTTTTCGGTCAACCATTTGTTATTCGCAGGGTACAATTTCTGGCATTAACTTTTTGACTTGTAATCTTTTTTTGATGGCTTTTGATGGTTCCCAATCACCGAGAGAAGGCAATCTAGTGATGTTCTATTCAGTGTTCTGATAGAGTGCCAGGTGAGTGCGCAGGTGAGTGCCAAGTCAGTTGCCAATAGAGGGCCAGGTTGAGTGGCAATGAGTGCCAATGGGCCAAGTGAGCTGCCACATAGTGGCCAAGTGGAGTGCACATAGGTTTGCCAAACTGAGTGCCACTTTATTTCAAGCCTTTTCTAACCTCAACCGTGAAGCTAGACATAGCCCTATAGAGGTGTCTACCCCTTAGGTGTATAAGGTATGAGGGATTCGATGGTGTTATTACAAAGCTGCTAGCATGCTTCCCTACTACTGAGTTGTCTTTTTCTATTCACTTATAGCCTATAATATATAATATATAGCTATATATATAGTATTATATATAATATATATATATATTGATATTATACTATATATATATATATATATATATATTAATTATTACAGGCACACACACACTACACACATACACTATGACACTTATAGACACATTCACTATGACACTTATACACACTATAACACTTATAAGCACTTCACTCATCCATAGACACTGTACAACCCATAGTACCACTAACACTCACACTTCACCATAGACACTTTCACCTTACCTACTACCACACCTACTGACACTTATAAGCGCTTTACACTCACATAACAACTTTACACATAAGCACATAGACACTTAAGCTAGCCCATATACACTTTACACTTCACCACACACACAACAACACTGTACACTTACACTCCACACTAGCAGTAATTTTGAGCCCAACTGTTTGATGGGCCTCAACTTCTGATGCCTCAGCATTGATGCCTCAGCATTTATGCTCAACTTTGATGATTGATGCCACATTGATCATTTTCTAACCTTTCTACCTTTTCTTACCCCACTCATAGAACAGAGCTAAATATTGATGTCTTCCCCTAGTTTATAAGCGTACCATCAGGGCGCCGCGTGCGCCCTCAGGCGCAATTTTTCCGCGTACCCGCAACCCGCAGGTGCGACCCGCTTCCCCGCCCGCCGCCATTCCCGCCCGCCGCGGTGCTCCGCAGGCTCAATATTTTCCGGCGTTCCCTCCGCCGCGTTCAGGCCCGCAGGCGCAATATTCCTGCGGAATGAAAAAGATATAGTACTAGTAAATTATTTTTGCTCATATTAAATTAGGTTTAGCATTTCAAAGGAAATTTTTTTTTTTGCTTCTTGAAATATTTAATTTGGATTAGAAAAAAGAAATTATTATTTTTTATTAAAAAATTTCGCGAACCTAAAACTGTAACTCATTACAGACATCTTTGTATATTTTTTACTAATACTTTTGTCAGGAAAAATAGTTAAAATGTGCTATAACAATAAAAACAGAATACAGCATGCAAAAAATAGTATTGATACACTCTTATTTTACACACATGTTACGAAATTTTATTAAAAACATAAACATTACATACCTTAAGCAGTAAATCAGTTAAATCAATAGAGGAGTTACCTAACACCTAAGGGATAGTTTTGCTTTTGTTTACTGTTTTACTGCTTTAAACTCAATGTTTTACTGCTTTAACTCGCATATTTATTAACGATACATACCTTAAAGCAGTAATCAGTAAATTTCAATGATAGTTGTTAGCATAGCAAAAAGGGTAGTATGCTTGTTTACTGCTTACTGCTTTAACTCATGCTTTACTGTCTAATCATATTTCTACTGCTTAACTCTATATGTATTACTATACCTTAAGCAGTAAATCAGTAAATCTAAAATTTCAAATTTTTCTGGATTTTTATTGCGGCTTTTGACTACTCTTAACTAATATTTTTACTTTTAACTCAGTTTTTGCTGCATACCTTAACAGTAATTCATAAAATCAATAGTAGGTTACTAGCAAAACGGGATTGTATGCTTGTTTTACTTTTACTGCTTTAACTCTATGTTTTAATTTACACTATGTTTTACTGCTTAACTCATATGTTTTACTGGCTTTAACTCATTGCTTTACTGCTTTAACATATCTTATCAAAAATATTTTTTCTTTATACTCTTTATATTTACTGCCTTTTTATTATTATTATATCCTTATGGAAAATATTCATAAATATTATTTTCTATTTTTCTTTGAATAAAAAACGAAACCCTAAATAAATAATATAAATATAGAGTTTAAAGTAGCAGGTCAAAAAAAATATGCGAGTATAATAAACCAATAAAAATCAATAAATTAAAATAATAATTATAATAATTACAATAATGAATTCTTAATAAAATAATTTCATGAACGAAAATATAATTTGAATAAGATTAAAAGGAAATAAATGCTTAAGTCAAAATGCAAGTCAAATTAGAAATAAGTAATAAATATATGAGTTAAAGCACTAAAAGGTAAAAAGAATGTAAAATGTGTTAAGTTTTTTAAATTGTAAGGTAAGTGTAAAAACAGTGTAAAAACAAAGCATACTAATCCCTTGTTGCTACTGTAACACCCTCTATGATTGTACTGAAGTTACTGCTTAAGGGTATGATAATGTTTAAAATATGTAAGTTAAAGCAGTAAAACATATGATTTTAAACAGTAAAACAGTAAATCAACAAGCATTACTAATCCCCTGGATCTCAATTCCCATTGGACATGTCTCTTATGAGTATACCTAAGTGAATCCATGTATACATTATGGAAAATAGAAAACTTTTATTAATTCAGAAAGTTGTTGCACCGCTAACAGCAAACAACGAGTATGTTTTATAATGTTGGATAAATACATCTTTTCAAAAAGGGTAAAGAACTAATATAAATAAGATATAATTTTCACTCTCATCCCAAGATAAGGCTCAGATATGAGATTAATTATGAATCAGATTATGCCTTAAGGCAAAAAAATAATCTCGCAATCATACGACTCATATAGAGTAAGGTTGACACCGTCCAACTCACAGAGAAGTAAACTTCCTCTACCGTTTAAGATCTACAATCATATTTTCAGTTGAATATATTTAAAATAAAAAACAAATATCTTGTATATGGGAATGACTTTTAACCAATTAGCTAATAATCACGATACAAAGTTTATCAATTTAGGCCTAAATTGGCTAACTGTTAGGCACAATTTGGAAAAGGTCATAATATGTGTATAGCCTAAACCCCGGTACAAAGATATCCAAACTTTAGCCTATCAAGTAAGTATTCAAAATTTAAACTAGCGTATCGTAAGTCTTTCCTGATGGACGTACATAGAATAATAAAAAAATCCCGATACATAAAAACTTGAGTTTTCAATGGGAATTAATTAAATGTAAGATGAATAATTTTATTTTTAAATAAAAACCTAGAATTGATTTTAATAAAATACATTTATTCTAGCAGAGGAAGAACTTATTTGTTATTTGAGATGATACATGCTAAAAGATGATGCAAGAGCAGTAAGGTCAATAGAACAAAACGTGCATAGCTTGGTGTAGAGGTGCTAGGGCTTGCCTTACTGATTTAGATTTATTCTTTAAGGTACGTAAAATACAGTTGTTGTAATTAAATTATCAAATTTTATAAAAGTTATTTTAAACTTTAAGTTATAAAATTTATAAACAAAAAGTATTAACAGTTAATAATTAAATTATGAAAGAAGTAGAAAGTAAAAAACTTTTGAGAGTTTTGTATTATAATTGCTTGGTCCTTTTACTATTTGTTCTCAATGTGTGGGTACAAGTTTTTGAATAAATTATTATCAGTAATGTGGCGGGGGTGGGTGGTGTGTGTGTGTGTTGTTGTGTGTGTATGTTTGTTCTAAATAATATAACAATAGGCTTGAAGTAAATAACACTAAGTATAATACATAAAAATGAAAATAAAATGTTTTATAAATTATAACGTTTATGTAATAAGTGATTGTGTTGTGTTGTGTGGTGTGTGTGTGTCTGTGTGGTGTGATGGTGTGTGTGTGTAATGTGTGTCTCTAAAGTAATGTGAAAATAATAGGCATGAAATAACACTAAGTATAATAATAAAAATAAAAATAAAATAAATAAAAAATAAAAAATAATAATAAAAAAATAAATTAAAAATAATAATAAAAATAATATAATAATAAAAGTAAATAATTAAAATTAATAAAAGAATTAAAAATAAAAATAAAAAGTATTCCTTAAAACAAAATAAAAAATATACAAAGAAAACAAATGTTAATAAATTATAGATGTTAAAGCGAGTAAAACATATGGTTAAACAGTAAAAACATTTTGAGTTTACAAGCTCAGGTTAAATGTCCACTTGGAGTTTAAAGCACTGGTAAAACATATGAGTTTTAAAGCAGTTTTAAAACAGTAACAAAGGGGCATTAACTTATCCCCTGTTTGGGGGCTATTGATAACACCGCTATTTA
>JABUQX010123579.1:0-19368 GCA_015478945.1 Trachelipus rathkii | reverse complement strand
TGTAACCTTGTGCTTTAAGCAGAGAGTTTAAACTTCTGATAAGAAATGTTTAAAGGTAAAAAATGTTGTGTTAAACTAAGTCAGTTATTATTTCATCATGAAAGAGGACGAAGGATTTTGACATCCGCTAAGTTGCAAAAGTTAAGAGATTTTTTTTTTTGTTTTTTTATTCATTAAGTATTGTGAATTTTCGTTATTTTAAAAACGATGAAAAACAACTTATTTGAAACTTTGATTTTGAAGTCGCTTTTTTAAATATTCTTTCAAAATACCTTTTAGCAATTTTATAATAATTTCAATAGAATTTTTTTTTTAACGTTAAAAATCATGATTGGTTACAAAACCCGTTAAGTTTATTATCATTTTGAATCTGATATGATATAAAGTATACCTAAATCCACGAAACTATCCAACAATGTATTAAAAAGTTTAGTTCTAAATGATTAGAGAATAAGTCTATGATTTGGATTAAAAGTTTTTAAGATCTACTTTTCTATTTTATGGAGATTTATAGTTTTTAAATTTCAATTATTTCCTTTTAGATATTTTATTTAATCTTATAGTTTTAAGATATAATTATTTATGCTAATATTAGTGCTCGTTTGGCGAAAAAGACTTTTCGACCCTTAACTCGGAAGTGGAAAACGCTGATTATGTAAAACAGTAATCTTCATTAATTTATTCCTTATAAAATGTTTTTTCTTTCTTTTGAAACTGAAAAAGCAAGCTACTTTAAAAAAAAGAAAAAACCGACATTAATGGAAAGTAATTAAAATAAAATAAAGAACACAGTGGTAAAAACATAACGTGGAGAGAAAAAGTGGAATAAGCAATGAAATAAAATAATTGAAATACAATTATATAAACTTAATTTTGGAGACTACAATGTATTACAAAATGGAAAAATAAAAGGATTTTATACTATTCCCATTTCCCAAAAAGCGGCGATGGTAAATAGGGTTCATTGGTCCTTTTTTCAAAGAAAGGGTAAATTGAACAAAAATGGTGGTGGTATTGGCCCCATCCTTAAGAAGGATGTAAAAAAAAAGAGGTTGTTTTTTTTTTTAAAACGCACTCCCCAAAAGCAAATATGAAAAAAGGGGTTCTCTTGATCTTTGAAAAAAAGTTAAAGTGGCAAAAAGGTACGATTTGTCTTCATTTATGCAAATGGTAAATAAAATAAGCGTGTAAGTCTGTGTAATCTCTGTCTCTTCTCAAAAATAAGAATAAAGAAAAAAATAAAATCTTAAATAAAATTAAAAAAAAATAAGACGGGGCGATTTGGTCCCATTCCTCCCCCAGAAAAATCTGTAGTGAAATTGCAGAAGCTATATCAATGCAAATTATTTTTTTTTTTTTGCAATCAACGACTGAATGAATAAAAAAAAGCAAACTCAGAACTTCAAAATTGAAAAAAACTTTTTTTAATTTGTACAGCAATTTCGTATGAACTCATTGTACTTAGTAATTTATTAGCACAATCCAAATCTTCACAAATAACCCCTTTTTATTAATAGTATATAATTACTTTATATTTATATCTATATATATATATATATTAATTAATATTATATAATATATATATATTCTACTATATACTCATATATAAATATATATATTAGTATATTAATTTAGTCATATAAGCATGATATATAATATATATATAATTTAAATTTTTAATTATATTTATATAGATTAATGAACTTATTTAGTGGTCAATTATGAAGTGCCAATTTTTTCCGCACCGACCCACCCTTTTCTTTTTTCGCGCACCGGCAAGTTATCAGAACTTTACAAGGTATCGGCGCACCGGGTACCCGTCACACGCTACAACCACATGTTTTCAAATAATGTTTCAGCAAAAATTGCACACCGCACAAGTTGAAATTTGTTTGACAAGCACCCGCACCACGCACTGCACCTGTGCTATGCAAATCCTATAGTTCTGGAAAAGGAGGGGTTTCTTCTTGTAGGCACAAGCTGAATCTAACACAACAGGTTATTGCGACCTTTATAATATTATTTTATATAATATTTATATATATATTATTATATATATATTATAAATATATATATATATAAATATAATATTAATATTTATACTATATATACTATATCATATATATATTATTATATATATATAATTATATTATTGGTATTAGAACAAAAGAAAAAAAAAAATAAACAAATTTTTAATTTATAACATGTCCTAATCGCGGATATCCTTTAAATTCTGGGTGCATTTCTTATTTAACTTAGATCGACTTCCTGACAGTCAGCGAAGGCAAAACACCAAAGGCTGTCTTGCCAGTAGGAAATACCTGCACGAGGCTTCATTCACACTCGATTACTGAAGCAATGACTGTGCTATAAAACGGGATTGGCGAATCGATGCGGAGAAGGCGTGCTCTTTTGTCGAGGAGTAAGTAAGATGAACGAGAGATGAGAGGAGAGACGGGTAAGTGTGAGAGAGACGAGGACAGGAGACGCAGAAGGGGAGGATGGAGAGAGAACAGAGATCGAGAGGAGCGAGTGAGATGAGAGAAGAGGAGAAAGAGCGGCTTGAGATTTCTGCTCATCGTGCAGTTAGTAAACAAATACGGACCGTATTTTGTGGTATTTTTAATCTTCTTTAAAAAAATATGTTACTCAAAGGCAATAATTTTGAGTATGTTTAAAATTGAAAAATTTTTTTCCGTTTATTTTTTTTATAGTATTAAAAAAAAAAAAAAAAATCTAGATCACCAAAGAACTTTAAAATGAAAAATTATATTTATTATTATTATTATTATATTATTTTATTATTATTATTATTATATTATTTATATTATTATTTTATTTTTTATTATATTATTTATATTTTATTATTTTATTATTTATTATTATTATTTATCAATATTATTTATTATATTGATTATTATATTATTATTATTATTATTATTATATATGTTATTTGAGAAATTTTTTGCTTTTAATAATTATTGGTTCAGCGGAAAATTTTAACATATTATTGATTAATTATTATTTTATTATATTTATTGATTATTAAATTATTATATTATTATTATTTATTCGATTATATATCAATCTATTCATACAGAAGCTACATCAAATTTTTCTTGTGGAAATTAATCATTTCTTTAACCCAAAATGATCATTTCACTTTTCTCTTGCTCTCTCTCTCTCTCTCTCTCTCTAGTATATATTATTATTATATGATATATATGATGATATATAATTATATACTATATTATATATATATTATATATTATATACTATCATATAAAAATATAGATATATACTATTATTTATATATATAATATATAAATATATTTATATAGAATATATATATATAATATAAAATGGCGAAGGCTCTGCTAGCGAGAGAAGGAGGGGCGGGATAACTTTTTTTTCGGGTTTTCTCCTCCAGAGCATGATTAATGTGATTTAATTTTCTGTTCTTCACGGGCCTTAGAGGTTTCACAGCCACCCTTAATCCCGCCGCTCCCTCCAAACCTCTCTCTGCTCCCTCGTTCCCTAGCCTCTTCCACCTCCCCCTCTCTCTCTCGCTCACTCCCTCTCTTCTCTCTCTCTGTCTCTTCTCTCTCTCTCTCTTTCCTCTCGTCTGCTCTCTTCTCCTCTCTCGCTCCTCTCTCCTCTTCTTCTCTCCTTCTCTCTCTCCTCTCTCTCTCTTCTCAACGAGTCACCTTGGAAAGGTGGCGACATCTAATCGATTGCGTTCGTTGGACTTTCGCCTCTGGTATCCAAATTTGGTGACTTTGCTTGTGTCCGATTAACTTTCTTTTTGAGTACGAGTGTGGAGAAAGAGACGACGAGAAGGCGCAAAAGGGATTCTCAATTCTTCATCTCCAATCATCAAAAGGAGAAAAAAATCTTTACAGCATAAAAAAATGTCAATATATTTAAATAAAAATTAGCTGAATAGCTCTCTCTCTCTCTCTCTCTCTCATAACTAATAGTATAGATATATATATATTATATATACTATATATATAATATATATCACTATGATATATATAGATTATATAGTTATTTATAATAGCTATTTTTATATATAACGACTTATTATGTATATATATCGATTTTAGATGAGTAGGGTAAATATTTATACATAAATTTAATTAGATAAAATTAAAAACGCCTAAATCTTGGCCAAATAAAAAAACTTACGCCTGAATAGTATACAGGCAATTACCTCAGCGTCCCTTCTGTAAAACTATGATCACACAGCTTGTTTTAAATAGCGAAATGCAACAGAACTAGATTGTAGTGAAAAATAAAAGCTTTTCAGTATAATATAAAAACCATCTCCCCTCCACACCCAGAACATCACTTATCGATAGAAAACAAATTCTTAATACGATATCTCGAATGAAGGTTGGAATTTATACAGCAATGTCACCCTCAGTAGATCAGCCATATACATCAAATTACAGCAACGGCCTTCACCGGAAGGAAGAAAAGGATACACCAGCTTTGTACTAGTCTGATATTTATCAAACACGCTTTCTCTCACCCCAGATCGCATTGCTAATACTTCACACTCAATGCATTCACCCAGAACGATTCCGCCTAGTATCCATTAACACCATACTCTAAACACGTCCGCCCGAAATATCTTCACAGAAAACTTATGGACCGTCAAACCTTGAAGTCAGGTTCTCCGCTTCATTTATGAAGTCCTTCAGGAATAATAATAATATAAAATTCATTAATGTGCCCATCCGCCATTTGTCAAAGATTCCCTTTGCTCCTCATGACAAATTGACGAACAAAGGGACATTTCTGATAGACTCCTCGGACCTACGACAGTGAAATAGTTTTGAAGCATTCTTTCTGACGGACTTTCGGTCCGTTCAGAAATATCTCTAGGACGCCTTGTTTATTTTGATTCAGCAAGTGTTACCAACGTTATATATATATATATATATTCTAGTAGATATAAAATTTAATATTTATTTATATATTATGATAATTAATACATATTATATGATTATAAATTCAATTATATATTATACTATTATATATATTATTATATGATAAATAAACTAGCAGGATAGACAATCAATTGGATTTTATTTATATATAAAATGATTTTTTTTATATAATTACAATATATGAAGAAAAAAATGTCATAAAAAAAATCGAAAAAATTAATAGTATATTTGTTTACTGATTCAACGTGTACCATTGAATGATTACAAAAAAAAAAGAAAAAAAAAAAAAAAAGCCGACATCAATATAATGTTTTATTTTAAGGTATTATAGTATAATATATATAATATATATATATATTATATTATTATTAACTATATAATATATATATATATATCATATATATATATACATATATTTATATATATATATATATATATATAATCATAGGTATATATATATAAATACTATATAATATATTATATAATATATTATATATATATAATATATATATATTATCATATATTATTTTATTATATATATATATATAATATATATATAGCTGATATATATATATATATAGTGTTTAAACATTGTCTGATAAATATAAAAATAAGTAAAGTGATTTAAATAATTTACAATTTGTTGTAAACTTGTTTTAAACATATTTTAACAATAAAAAATGTTAATAAAACATGTTGCCATTAATAATTTAAGTAAAATCATTTATGGATAAAATTTGAAGACGTTTTCACAACATTATCAAATTTTTTTTTGTTTTATTCTATTGAAAGTCTTTTTTGACTCAATTAAGAACAAAACAAATATTTTGTTCATTATATTTTTCAGTCTGCTTATTATGACTTAAATGCTCATTTTAAGCAATTTTCTAATAATCTGTATAGAATTTTTTTTTTAACGGTAAATTTATTGGTTTTAAACCTTTTTCAGTTTTAGCATGTTGTTTGTTTTTATTGCTCAGTACTTTTTAGTTAAGATTCATCAAATTATAAATTATTTTTAGAAGTTTAATTTTAAGTCGATATTTCAAGAAAATTTTGTAGTAAATTTTCATTGTTTATGGAAAATTATCCATAAGGTTGTGAATTCAAATTATATTTATTTTTAATTTGATATTTCTTTATAGTTGTAGTAAATATATTTATGCTAAATTTAGTCTCGTTTGGAAAAAGACTTCTTCAGCTCTTTTGTTTGAAGTTGAATTAATTATAGAAGGAATTTATAGTGTACTTTGTTTGATTACAGCATACAATGTTCCCTGTTTTGAACATGGAAAAAATAGTGAAGGAAACAGAAGGAAAAAAGGAACAAAGATAAAATAAATAAAAGTATCAAGAAGCAAATGAAAATAATAGGGGAGAGAAAAGTGGAATAAAAAAATGAGGTAGAATATAACATATAAAGAGTAGCTTACCTCTCGTTTTTATCCATTTCCCAAAACATCTCATCTTGGGATCGGATCTTTTTCAAAAATGTAAATGAAACAGAACTCTTTTCATTTTTTAGAAGGTAAAAAAAGGTTTTTTGTAGTACTCACAAAGGAAATATAAAAAAGGTTTCTTGATCCTTTAACAAAAAATTAAATTGAAAAAGGTCATTGGTCCCACTCCCAAATGGCAAAATAGAAAAAAGGGTTTCGTGTCCCGTCTCGTTTGCTCAAAAAAACAAAATAAAAGGGGTTATTGGTTTCATTCTAGCCACAAAAATAGGTATAAGAAGGGAATTTTCGGCATTTCCCATGCAACAATTTTTTTTTTTTGCAATCAACGACTGAATGAATAAAAAAAGAACTCAAATTCAAATAAAAAAAGTTTTTTTAATAACTAGCAAACGGTTCTTTTTTATTAACTTAAACTCAAACTTTATTTAGTATATAAATTTACTATATATATATATTATATTATATATATATATATATATATATATATATATATATATATAATATAGAGTATATATATATATATGATAATTGATATAATATAATAATATTTAGGTATATTATATTAATATATATATATGTATATAAATATATATTATATTATATATATATATTAATTATTATTATATATATATTAATATATTAATATATATATATATATATATATTATCTATATATATTATATATATATAGATTAATATATTAACATTAGATATGAAACCTTAATAAAGCAATTATTAGGGTTCAAAATTGAAGTGCATTTTCCGCACGCCTCCCTTTTTTCGAACCGCAAGGAAGCATCATTTTTACTAATGTATCGCGCACGACACCACCAAAACAAGTGATTTAATGTTTTCACAAAATTACCACGGCACAGTGAAGTTGTGTGCAGCACCGCACAACGCACGGCACCTTAGATGCAATCTATAGTTTGGAGTATTTTTGGGGCACATGATTTAACACAACAGAAGTTTATTGTTATCTTAATATACTATTTATATATATATATATATTATATTATATATTATATATGATAATATAAATTTAATAACTATAATATAGATATAGTTATATATAGTATAATTACTAAATAGATATATATATATGTATATTATGTATGTTATTATATATATTTATATATATATATATATATATATATATATATACTATATATATTATATATATATATATATATATATATATATATATTATATATTTAGATATATATATATATATATATATACTTAATATATATATTGATTTAGGAACAAAGGAAGAAAATTGGATCCCGTATGTAAATGAAAATTGCTCCGTAACTCAGTCGGTAATACGCCGAGCTCGCATTCATTACACCGAAAGATTGAATCCTGGTCGGTTGGGAAAGCCATGCAAGTCTAATATGCTCGGCTAAAAATCCCTCAATTACCAAAGCCAATGTAGTGATAAATCAGAGATGGAGAATCTTGACAGAGGTTCTATATTCCCTCCTATGAGGAGTAACAGGAACCAAGCAATGGTAGAATGAATGAATGTCATTAGTTCCCATTTCCCTCTCAGCAAGTGTGACACCTAAACAGGAAACAATGCTAAAAATAATTGTAAAAGCTATACCCGTAATCAGAGTTAAACTCGAAAATAAAATCAGTCGTATTATTTTCTCAAACTTTCATATCCCTAATTTTTAATCAAATGAGAAATTTTATTAGATGGGAAAAAATTTAGTTATAACTAAAATGTGTTAAAACAAAAAGGTAAAAGTTTAATTAAAAAAATTACATGGTATTCTGTCACTGAGATTTCTTTGTTAATTTCTTTTTTGATATATTAGTTTTCATGTTTGTTTTGTTTTTTTATAACTGACTGTACGCACAGAAGCTTTCATTTCACTCTATGAAGCAGAAATACTGGGTGAAATGGGATGCATCATCAGGAACTCCTCTTATACAAAACGAAAGAGGCAGTCTATTGAAGATGTTTAGATCGTATGTAGCAAGCTTAAGTCCTGTTAAGAATTCAAAGAATATATTTGAAGACTCGGAAAGGTTATAAGAAAAACTGTGTTCTTATGGATCTTTGTGTGACGCAGGGTATTTATTATTAACAATTTTTTTAATATCAAAGCAAAGAGATTTTTTTAGATTTCTTATTATATTTTATTATACATACATATCGGGCTGCCGGTATTCAGAATCTCATTGATAAAGTGTGAATAAATTTGTTTTACTTTATGGACAGGCTGCGAGTGTTGACTCTCATTCCATCGCTCAATAAAACTTGTTATGTGTAGTGTATTAATATTTAAACCGTAGATTTACGCTATTTGTGTTGACCAGCTTGTCCCTCCTCTCACCGGTGGTATTATTAGTGTTTTTCGAATACACATGTAGTTTCCTGCGAGCTTATTTTATACCTTTATCATCTTATTATTAGGGAGTTTTTATTTATTCTTTTATTTTTTTCTTTGTTTTATATTTGTTTAATTAACAAGGTATTTATAAGTTATATATTAGGAAAATCATTATTAAAGGTTTAGATTATTAATTATTAATAAAACATAAATAAAGTTATTGTGTGTTTATAATCTAATATTTATTAACAATTTATTTTTAAATACAATATTTTTATTAGTTTTGAAGTTTTAGTATTAATTAGGCAATAAATTTAATTCAGTCATCTCAATTATACTCATTATGATTACTCTTCCCGTCCTCCTCGTTTTAATGCCCTCTAGTTATATCCAACTCAATCCCCTTATATTATACCCCAGCCCCTGTACCTCATACACTACTCAACCACTTCACTATCCTACACTTCTTTACAACTGTTCCCTTACTCTCTTACATTAACCTTCATGACTGATCTAATATCTTCCTAATATATTTCTCTCACCTTTAAGTTTCAAATATACAAATTCGCTTAATGTAAAAATTTAATAATTTATTCTTTTATATTTTTTTTAATAATTAATTATATAGTATTATTGGTATGATTTATTAGTTATTGTCCAATATTAGAAATAAATACATTAAAGAAATGATTAAATAAAATGAATATTTATAATAATTTTATATGATTTAATGGCATATTCTCATATGTATAGATTAAAAATTATAAACCATAATATTATTTAAGACGATTTTTATTTCGTTTTTTATAATAATATAAGTACTTTATATGTTATATATATTATTATGGTATTATATATTTTTATACCTTAAAAATTAGTTTTTATTTTATTATTTTGTAAGTTATTATTATTTTATTTTATAGTCTTATATATATTATAATATATACCTACTATTCACTCTCTAATACATATAATATTAACTTTAGTTATTGGATTAAAAATAATATTAACTCTTATTAGATATCTTATTATATTATAATATATATATATAATATTAATATAATATATAAGTGATATTATAGTATATTTTAAGTAGTACGAGGTGAAATTTATGATAATAAATAATATATTATATATATGTTTATTAATAAATTAGTCTACTAACTAAAAATGAAAGTATAGTTTATTTATTAATTATTTTTATTATACCTATAGCTTATATGAAGTAGTAAGTATATATATATTATATATATAATATTAATTTAATATTATAAATATACTATACTATTAAACTATCTATATATTATTTATTAATATAGTGAGCGATGTAGCTGGTATAGTGAAGGTAGCTAATAGTAGTATATATGGATGTAGGGTTATGATAGTATATGACAGTAATAAAACTGGTCCGGTACTCGAGTTTTATTTCATTGACAAGGTTTTAGATCTCAGTGAAAGTTTTGACGGTGATAATTTGAAAGCGTTCGTTTACTGGTCCATAATGATATTAAACGTTACGAATATCCGCGGTCTCTATGTTATCCGGTACTGTCTGCTGCCCTGAGGCTGGTAGCTTAGTACGTGGCTGCAGTACTTACCTCGGTTGCACTCCGGCTCTTCTCGGAATTTTCAATTGGTTTTGAGTTATATATATTTAGGAACTCATAGTATTATGCTCAGAATAGTCTTATTTTACAGTTAGTTACAGGATCACTATCCTCCTTAACAAACTCCGGGAATTCTCGCAGAACTCAAAGGTTGAGTGTGTGGTACCTAGAGCGCACGTGAGATTGCCTCAAAATTTCATTCACAATCTAACCATGTTCTAAGATTTCATATACCAAATAGTAGCACTATGTAACAGCATGTACTTTTAATAAAGTTTTGTGGGAGATTAAAGTTCAGCAGGAAATCTACTCAGATAATATAGAATGAATAATCTAAGTATAGATAGTTCAATCAGTAATAACAGAAAGATAGAGATAGTAAATGTATAGGAGTTAGCACTCTCTCGAAGCGTGAACTTAAGCTATACTGGATATTATTTAATAAGTTTACACATAAGCAAGAACATAAGGAAGCTTATAAAACTATTGTTCCAACCGAATTTAAAAACACCCCTTTGATACATAAATAATTAGGTACTATTATATAGGTCATCGATTTAAAAATGCATTATAATAGGTTGGTACGTGTATAAGTTGGATTAAAGTTTTAACCTTCGATACTACTTCTGCCGCTCTTTATCCTATAGACAAAAGAGATATATCAATAATAATATATATGCGAACTAAACTATAACAATTGTTCCGCTGCTCCTGTCTTGAAAATAAATTCTTAGTCGAAGAGAGATAACAGAGCGTGAGATACATGCGTAACACTACAGTGAGAGCTAGACACAATCAAATTTTGTGTGTTTTTGAATATATAATGTCTTTTTTTTGTGTCTTTGAATCTCACTCTGAAGCACAATCATGTCTCGTAGAATAAAGTCAATTTTTTATATGCAACGCTGGAAAGGTCCGATACTTAAACTCATGTCATCTTCTTCACCCAAGACTAGTGGAAGGTTATGCCAGTTCTACCTTAATTTATTCGAGGTAACAGAGTTGTTTAGAGCCTTGTGTATAGTTCTACGAGAATGGCTCCATCATTTCTAGATGAAATATAACGATAAGTAAAAAGGAAAAGATAATATTGCGCTTCTTATCGCATGTTTATCTGAATGACTTATCACCTGCCCACAGGATTGTCCTTGCCTTGTTCCGGCCCAGGTTGCTCGGATAAATTAAAATATGAGGGCTCTATGACGAAAAAATAATTCCTTGTTTGACCATTGTGCTTTGTAGTCGATGTGTCATAAACGCTAAAAGATTTACTTGTTGTGTTGTTGTTGTAATACTAATATGTTTTTATGGAGCACTCGAAGGCTCCTCTCTCGTAGCCGCTCGATTTGGTCCACAAGGAGCAGACGAGAAAACGTTACCTTATATGCTCGAAAGTAGATATATTGTAGAGTGAGTTTTATCGTCACAATTCGAGATAGGGCTATAATGCCAAGAACGGGTGGATATATGTAGGTACTTAACTACTTACTGACACATAATCTTAACTTACTTGTTTTTAACTGAACTGAGGGTACTTAAGCCATATCCTAGTTAGAAGATTGACTGACTGTATTTTTCAAAAGTATAATTTGATATTTATCACGAAAAATAAATAAATATGAATAAATGGTAGAGACGAAGCCCCCAGCTCTCGGAAATTCTATCCAGTGATCAGCGAGAATATGAATCGGCAAGACTCTACCGACGAGAGGGGCAATTTCTGAGGAGAGGAGTTAAACGATGGAGCGAGAATTGAAAATGAAGTTGGAAAAAGACATGAGGGAGCGGTCGAAAGTTCAATGGCATATAGATAATGGTGATTGTGAAATAGAAGTAATAGATTTCATATATGAGATAAAGTAGATTCTTCCCAGGAGTGATTAATGCCTAGAACTAGTAGGAATAAAAGTAGGAGAATACAGACGGAACCCTGCAGGAATCACTCTACGGATGGACGATGTGGAAAAGGAAGATACGTATTAGTTCGTCCCGTGTTCCATCTAAGGTATCAACAATTGTGGCGAGATATATCGCACTTTAACACTCTTAAAAGGAGCGACTTCTTGACCGCCGCAAAGCGTCGACATTAGATATTATGTTGATTTGTTGAGAGTACGAAATTTGTAAGAGTGCTGGGACAGGTATCTACAATAACAGCATAACAGACCGCGGGAGCTGATGGAGTAAAAGTACCCCCAAGTAGCCAGAAGCCGCCTGTGAGACAGTCATCCGAAGCCTAGGGTTGCAGGTAATGACATAGTATTTGTGCGATAATAAGTCGAATAAGTCGTTATGCACATCAACAACTAATGTGTATAGATCTACACCCTCACGCTAAACAAAAAGTTTTCCTAACAGAGGGCAGAAGAATATAACGCTATACAGATCGCGTGTTGATACGGAATAGGAGTAAAAGGAGTACGAACCACTAGAGATACGTCCGTGGATATAAGCTCTAAAACTGGGGCGATGCGGAAAGAAGAGTAAATATTAGTTTCTCGCATTATTAAGGATACTAGAGAAAGATGACATGATTTTTGGTTGTAGTTAACGCTCTGTATATCTAATATTATGGGTGGATAACCTATATTATGCGAGATACTATTTAAGTCTCAAGCATAGACAAATGCTACCCTTTTTATTTTGTCCGTGGAGTGTTCCTCAGATTTATAGAAAAGGAATCAGAAGATGAGTTATTCCTTATTATTGCGCGGGATTAAAGGATATAATGTAAGTACATTTTGTTGCGGCATAGCACTAAGTCCTAAAGCACTGAGGAGAAAGTGCTACGCTTGACCACATAGAGGGTATGTAAGTATTTTTTGAAGATACTGTATGGTGAGTAATAGAAATTTAGGAAAGAAAGTTCAGTACGTAAAAGCAGAGCATTGCCGTCAATAAACTCGGGGGGAATGCGCATCCTGGCCAGTACCTGAGCACCGTTCCTAATGAACGTTCATTGGGGTAGAAATCTCGAAGCCAATAGTGCTAGCTCATCGAGATAATATTAGTATAACACAGTACCTCTATAGATAAGAATCTATATAGGACTACCTAGAGAGTTAGAATCAGATGTAAGGAGACTGAAGAGAGTAGTGGAAGTAAGGAGAGGATGATATGGAAGATGAAGAGTATAATAAGTGATATGCATACTGAGAATTATCTGAAATAACACTATAGAATAGGTTGAGTTATGAAGGAAAATAAGAAATAAATAATAATTATGAATTAAAATAGAATGAAGTGCGAATATGATGATATTGAGCTCAATTATTTCAGTTTGATGAGTAGTAGATAGATCAATTATGTAGCTCACATAGAATTCGAAAATATTTGAGGGAGCGATGAGGAAAGTTTAAATAATTTAATCATTAGCATATTTTATAAATGTTTTTATATGGAAAATATAGAGATGAGCATTGTATTATTGAGTTTCAGATTAGAAATAGATATAATAACTCAAAGTAATAATGAATGATAAGTTAATAACAGCGCAACTTAATTAATACCGTGAATAACTTAATTGGTCAGCATGACTACCCTGCATTTTCATCTTGCTCGAATTCAGACTTAAAGTGAGATATTACTGAAATTTGAATACGATACGTTTCAAAATCCAGACAAATATCAGAGAGAAAAACATTTAAAACAATAAATTAGTACTGATAGCTGTAGATATTAGGATAAAATATGAATGAATCAGATGAATATGTTTCTTCCATTACTCCATATATCTAATACTTTGACTCATGACCTTTTCTGATAGTCTTGAACTCCAATCTAAGCTAATATGTGGAGTGTACTGTATAAGAACTTCGATCTATGAATTTATGGATTATGGATAGTGGATCTATTGAAAAAGAATATCAATTTTTATTAAAAGATTATGCAAGCCGGAAGAGAAATTGATTAAGTTCATTATGAGGTAAGATAATATCTGCAATTTGAATATAATAATATAATAATTCCATTTCAGAAGTGTTATTATTAGATGAAATTTTAATAGTATAATAGGTAATCTCAATACCTTAACGACCTAATAAACTAATTAATAAATAATAATAATAATATAATAATAAATAATAATAATAATATAATAAATATAATAAATAATAATAATAATAATCTATAATAAGTTAAATAATAAGTTCAGATAGTTGTTTTCTAAACAGAATTTGTATTCCTTGGTGACTTCAATCCGATTTTGAAAGAACGTTTCATGATGATGGCGAGAAATAGGATTTCTCAAGTTCAAAGCAAAACTCATATATAGGAATTCCTGTCTGGGAATTGCTTATGAACGTATAATTCAAGCGAGGGGGACAGTACCTCTCTTATGTAATATGTATAGTATTTGTTTATGGCTGAATAGAAAGTATTTTGGATGTTAATATTTGACACGTTGACAATTTTGAATTTTGATAACGAGTGAATACAGTGAAGAAGATTAGGTAGGTTCTCTAGAGTGGTATTCGTCATAGTCTAATGTTTAAATATCACTGTATAGTTTACAATTACTTTTTCAACATGAACTTTAAGTTTAGAGCAAAAAAAAAAACTTTATTTTAATATCTACCCTGTTTTCGCTTCTAGGTGTGCACAGGTACGCTATCCTGATCACTACAGACTACTAACTTTATCACCACACACTATATATATTTTATATTAATATTTATGGGGGCTTATTTTTTTTTCTCTGCATGTGTGGCGCCGTAAAAATTTTTTTTATATAGCAAAAATATTATTGGATGTTATCCAATTTATATATTATTTAATTATTTTATACTATAAATATAATTAATTATAGTAGTAGGTGTAAATATTATATATATATATAGATATATATATAATTAGTATATAATATTAGTCTTAGTAGATACAAGATAGTTTTCAAAGGTAATAATGAATATAAAACAAAATTGATATTGCACACAGCCCATATTTATATATTTATAATTTTAATAAACGTTTTAATTTCAAAATGAGATATAAAAAATAGTAAGAATATTTATTATGATAATTATTAAAAGGTTTTGGGTCTTTTTGCATTGAATATAGAATTTATTATTTCGCTTTTTTTTTCTTTTCTTTATTAAATCGTTTTATAATAAATCTTCTAAATTCATGTGATGTTTTTATTGACGTGAAACGATATTCCACCGGCCTTGAATGCTGATTACATGCCCATTTAATCTTTCGTTGAGAAATATAGGGACCTTAGCAACAGTTTAAATAGGTTAAGTGGTACCTAAAACGACATGCAATTGCACAGGTAATTGATGGAGGGTTTGGAAGTTACATTTAGATAGCGTTGGTTGGAGAGACCATTGTTCTATAGGATTGAGTTACTGACTATTTTTGTTGAGGTCAATTTGCCTGCTGTAAACTTATAGTTTCGATCTATTTGTCCCCATATCTGAATCAATTCCAGAAATTAAACAACAGATTCTGCTTCACCATTAGGTTGTCAATATTATATCCAGGTTATAATGAGGTCAATTTTTTTTATAGATATTCGGATTGTAGTGTTAATTTTTTTTCATGTTTTAACTGGTTTGCAAAAGCAAGAGAAACGTCTGATGTATATATTTAAAATTGTGGTTTCCCTGTATAATTTGAGATCTCGGATGATGATATGATACTAGAATCATAGTAAAAGGTAATGGTATACTGCAACTCTGATGAAGTGTAATCTCTTTCGCACGAACTTATCTTGATATCCTCTTGAGGCTGGAATTCTCTTGGATACTTGCCACTTGGAATGAAAAATCTATGGTCAAAGTCAAATTAGATTTTTAAAATATTCCTTTAAGTAATAATTTTTCATAAATCTCTTTGTCCTTCATTCAGTGTTTAAAATATTTCCGCTTTTCTAATTTAATCTGTGCAATAAAATTTAAGCGTATTAATTAGTTTAGTTGATGAAATATATTCCAATATAGGCATCCAAAATAATGAAACCTATATTCTCGTGCTTCCGCCTGGCCTTTGCAGATTACCATCCTGGATAGCATGAGAGATTTTTATAGTTGCATAATTTCTATTTGGGCTTTATAAATGGTTTTCGTTAGGAAGGTATGCTAGGTGATTAAATGTACTTGTCAGTACTCATGCGTGTTTTTCGACATTGAAGCAAAAGTATAATATAGATTTATATCCAGCATATAAAATTTCTGCGTAGAACATTTATATATTCACAGGAAAAATATTTTAATAAATTCTTTACTTATTCTTCCATGATGTTTCGAATATCAGGATACAGTGATTTTATCTGGATTAATATAATTACCTTTATTGAACACGATATTACAAACAATGCATATCAAAAGTAAACATCAATTACATCCTATTAAATATGAACTATTCCACTTTATTTGTATATATGCCAAGTCAAATTGGTGGAAGTCAGCCATCACAACCAAAGATTCCAAGACTTAACTCAAATATTTAAACAATTGTAAAATAATATCTCTGTAAGTTAGACATAGAATTATATTAGACTCTGGCTTATTTCAATTCTAGCTTATAAGTTGTTTTTACGATGGAGTTAAAGCCATTAGTAATTAAGTGTGCGCACAGATAGCATTGAGACGCTGAGTCAGGCGAAGCGAATACCAATATCTATAAAAGAAAAAACACACTAGTCTATCTGTGTCCGATACTGGTGACTTGTCGATTCTGCTAATAAAGAGAGAAATACATTTACAATAGTGTTTACTAAATCAATTTCAAAATTAATGATAATGGAACCTTACATATTCCACAAATAAACGTTACTTCATTTGCCTGTATTGCTCTATAGTTTTATTATGTTTTTAGCTGTTTTTACTCCGCTTCGGATATTTCAAATGTAAATCCACACACGACCCACAATCTAAAGAGAACTTCAAATCTTAAAATAATTGAGCAAATAAGAAGAAAAAATATGACGGTTCATCTTGCTCGTAATAGCAGACAATCTCTAAAGTAAACAAACATAATAATATAGAAATTATTTAGGGTGCCAAATTATTTCGCCTAAATTTTCTCTTAATAAATAAAAACCTCGTTCTCCGCAAATATGCAGTTTTTGCTCGAAGTTGTTAAATCTCCGATGTCGTGCTTTCATACAACAAAATCTCCAGTAATATTAGAGTTTGTGACTGCTAGACTGAGAGGCATCTTGGTGGCGCGTTGCTGAAATTTCGGCAAATGGACTTGCCATGAATGACTGTCTTAATAATATTTCTCCCTGAACCACTGGGTTTACAGGTAGGAGGAGGAACAAATATAGTACCTATTTGAACTAGAATGTTAAATAGCCAACACAAATAATACCAAAACGATCACTTTCAATATTTATGACATACGCGCGTCAGCACAGAAGATGGTGCAGTCCGGTAAGGCGTATTCATAAAGGAACGATTTTTTCCTCTTCAGGCATCGTTTAAAAATTCGCTACAAGTAAATTGGGTGGTATTGTACGGTAGTTGGTTAATAAGGTCAAATCTTTAAATCCTTGTAAGTAAAAATTGCTTTCACATTATTGTAATTTCCATAATCCCAGACTTTTCCTCTTGATAACACTAAATTTATCCCATAGTTAGCTTACATATCGTAAGTAACTTCAAATACTAAATATTATATATCAATAACAAAGATTGGAACTTCAATAACATTGAATTAATCATCAAATTACCTGAACACATCACTAAATATGGAGTGGTCGTAGTTTGTTCACATCAAGTTGAATAATCTTTATTCAGAACATCCTAGCCTTTTAATTTACTAGTATGATATACCACTATTTTATTCAGTAATATACTATATGTCAGGATAAATAATTAAATATCTTTTAACCACCATACCACAATCCGCTTTCGGACTTTCTCAGTCACACAAGCATTCATTGCTCTTCAAGGACTCGTTTGCGAGTTCTTTTTTCCAATTAACAGAATCCATCAGATAATCTTTGTATTATTGCTATTAAGTGCTAGAGCAAATAAAAGCTTTTAGCATCTAAAGACTTAATAGCCTCCGCGTTTGGTTATACAAATAAAATACATACCAGATGTCGAGAATCTATTTTCAAACACGTCTTACGCAGATTCTCTGATTGGAGGCAACAAACGAATGCACATGGAAATAGCAGAACATGAGCGGCGTTACAAGTATGGCCAGGGTAGACATGGGCATGCCATCTCCTACAATTTCCAGCCACAAGTATCTCAAGATAAAACAATTGCTATTTCGTAATAATAATAATATATAATATATATATATTATATTATAATTATATATATTCTTATTTATATATATTATATTATAATTAAAATATACTATATATATATGATATATATAAGTAATTTAATAGGTACTATAGGTATCTACAATCTATATTAATAATTAATAGTTATAATTAACTATATATATATATTAATATAGTAATATTATAATTTATATTATTATAAATATATAATATATAAATACTTAATAAAATATATATTATATATATATAAATAGTTAATATTATAATATATGTATTGATATATTTATATTATATATATATAAATATATAATAATATTAATAAATATAAAATACTATATATATAAATATATTATATATATTCATATATCCTGTTTTCAGCCCATGATAATCTATAAAAAAAATTAATTGTGGAAATTTCTTATGAGATTCAAAACCTAGGGGGGGCCATGGCCCTACCCTGCCCACCCCAATCGGCGACCCCACTGGATATATAAACTAACAAAATAATACATTTCATATCTCTCTATTATATAAAAAAAATAATAAATTTATATATACGTCTAAAATACGGATAATAACAGCTCATATAGGCGTCATAACGTACACAGATATCATTAGCGCAGCAGAAGCTCTGTCAGTAATAACGTTCATTAACAGTGAATCGTCCTTAAAGGCTATGATCGAATGTCCAATTATAGATTGCGTAGACAGATCGATTACGCTCAAAGGCCCCCCAATCAGGCTCACATAA
>JABUQX010123578.1:0-49717 GCA_015478945.1 Trachelipus rathkii | reverse complement strand
AAGGGAAGAGGTTGAGGGGGAGGGGAGAATAGGAATGCAAAGAGACAAAGGTGTTTAAAATTAGTGATAATCAAAAGAATTAAGATAGGAAGGAGAGTTTGGTTAGGGGAAAGCAGGGAGCCGAATGAAGAAGAGTGAGATTAAATCCGATATAGAAATAGTGAGTAAGACGGATGGAAGAAAAAGAGAGTAAAATAAAATTTCTTATATTTTATAGATGATTCATGAGAAAAGAATGAGATTAAAACCTAATTAGATTATGATGTGAAAGAACTACTAGTGGATAAAGACAATGCAAAATATACAGAGAATGAGAAAAGGAACCAGACATAAATGGTGATAGAGAATATATCATTTAGGGACGAGAGAAAGATGGAAGAAGACTGGAAATTGGAGTAAAGAGTAAAAAGCTGCTCAGAAATGAAGGAATTTTTATTAAGAAGCTGAGGAGGAAAACCTGAAGATATATAAAGATAGGGTTGATTTGAAATGAGAAAATGGAGCATGTGGGAACCAAATGGATAATAAGCTATCAAGATGAAAAGTAGGTGATATATGTTGTAAAGCCCGTACTTAAGTTGCTTAAGGGGAGATGCATATAGAGGAAAAAGAGAATGACAAGTGTGTGGCAGTGATAGAATCATAAGCTTTGTATCACCATGAGTGTTTAAGAAAGATTCTACTAAGTAAATTAAAAAATGATGATAAAAAATAAATACTTGAGATGTAAAAACTGCATATCTTCAAAATAATTTTTTTATAAAAGAGACGCGTCTGCTAGAAAACTACAAGAAGAAGACTAAGACTGAATAAAATCTTGGAAACTCCGGAAGGTAGATATATGGATTATAATGATGACTAGCAAGAAAGTTGGTATATACAGTATAGAGATGAATAATGAGAGAAACGAGGAGGTGAGAAAAAGTAGAAGTGGAAAAAAGTAAATTTATTTTCTGGAAGGAAAAGTGTACTTGTGACATAATGGGAATTCATGTTTGAGTGACATGATTTAATAGAGAGAGTGAATGAGTTTCCATGAGATAGATAATGTGGATAGAATATCACTCAAAGCATTATAAAGTAGGGTAGTGATTAATGGGAAGATAGATTTTCAATATTTAGGAATACAATCGAAAAAAAAATTGAAGACATTATGCAACATCAATTTCATATATACCAAGAAGTGAAGATTATGAGGAAGATTAGCATGGAAAAAGGACGGATTGGATGATGTTATAAGTAATAGAAGAACGATCTATTGTATACTGTATTGGTATAACTATATTGACAAGCATCAGCATACTAGGCCAGAGTTGAGAGCTTTTCTCCCGTGTAGTGAAACAAGGGCAAGAAAGCTAATTGTACATTTAATCAGTGACGAATGAGGTACAGAAACACGCATGATGGGATAGATGAAGATATATGATAAAGAGATTGTGGACGAAATGGATGAATCTGGAATAAGAGGTGAAGATGAAGATAAAGTGGAGACGAATCTCAAAGAATTTCTATTTATAATCTTAATGTTAAAATGAAATTACTCATGTAAAAGCATCTTTTTGGGAATTGTATGAATATAGATGATCTAAAGACACCAACAAAGCTAAAGATTGGGATATACATGGTCGCTCATTATATAAAAGAAAAGAGAGAGGTGGTATGGCATGGATAAGATAACACCAGAGCTCTGTGTGCGAAGTGTCATAAAAGTTTAGCGATATGCATGGAGATGAATGATAGTGGTACACAATTTTGGTGGGTGAATCTAGAGACGTGTGGTAGAAGTATGACAGCACACTTAGTATAATGGAGTCACTGAAATGATTAAGTTTATCAAATTACTAGAGGAAGAATCTATAAATGCGTTATAGTACTAAAAGGAGTGGATGAATAATGACTTGGAGAAAATGTAAATGCTTGTAGATTGTTGAAATAAGCAGATTGCAAATAAAATATATACATAGGTAGATTAAAAATATTCTAGCGCTTCTAGATTATCTGGAGTTAAAGAGTAATGAATATTTTGAGAACGAGACGTATAAAGTAGTGAACAAAGTAATCAAATGACATGAAGTTTACAAGAACTGTAATATGAAACATTTATGATAAGATATTTCTGTCCAGAAATTACTTAGAACAGAAAGGTTATCCTAATTGGAGGAATATACCACAGTAGTGAGATAGAAATAATATAGTAAGAAATATCAGAAGCGGTTGTTGAATTAGTATAGTGGGAATAGAAACTTATAAGAAGTATAAGATTTATTGGAGGTCGCATGGTATAAACGTGAAAAGATTAAGGTTAAACTTAATAGTGGTAAAGATATGGGAATATTTCAATATGTCTCGGCATGTGACTATGTATCTTTGTAGAATGGATAGTAGTGTTATAGTAGCACGGTTTACCGATTGATTTAAGAGCGGGTATAGTTACAAGTAGATGAATTTAGGGAACAAGAGAATTATCAAGTAGATTAACACGTGGCATAGACTAGGTACTTTATTGGAAGAAGCATTATATATCATATAGTAAAATTGGTGATAACACACCTCAAGGTGATATGATGATTAGTCTACGAGAGTTTAGTATTATTATAATTATTTTATTCCAGTGTTAGAGATACAATAGAGAGAGATATTGGACATTCGCGATGTAGCGTTAAGAACATATGAGATATAACGAATAATGTTGTGAGATGAATGTAGATGATATATAGATGTACATCAAGTGACGAAGGTACAGACAATAGCAGAAAAGTAAAAATTGGTTTTTCTGTTAATTGAAGGAAAAACATAGTTAATAAGGTTTGGGTTTTTTTTGTGAGTGAATCATCAAGCACCAGTATGCATATTACTTTGCTACAGAGTTTGGAAGCTTCATACACCGTTATGATAATCTTTAAGGAAGAAATGATTGATGCACTTGTGCATGATTATTTGAGAATCTCATGAAATAGTCTGAGAAGAATATGAAAAATAAAGAGAGCTATGATATAAAAGACACACAATAGGGTCGATAGTAAACTTATATTGATGAGTGAGTTATTGAGTAAGGTAGGAGAGAAATTAAAAAGGGAAAAATATAGGCCTGCTATCTTGAAGTTTACCTAATCTGATCGAGCCTAGATCTATTATGGAAATATTTGTAATATAAAGAAGGTTGATAAGTTCTGCAACTAAATGTTTGAGAGTTTATTTTGTGTTAATTTATTGATAGATATAGTACTATATGGATCGTGAAACAAATACTAGCTCGATTCGTGGATGAGACATTGACTTTAAAGAATCAGATAAAAGTTTAGCGCATTGACAATCAGATATTATAAGGGTTATATGTATTGCTTGGTTGACGTAAGAGTTAATTTGAGTTAGTATAATATGTATAGCAATTAGAATGGGGCTGAAATAATATAAAATTCTTATGGGCAAGCTAAATTTATATGTACATGTATATGAGGATAGATTATTATAAAGTATAAGGAAAAGTAAATGCTATTAGAAACAAGTAATTGTAAATTAATCTTTATATAAAGATTTCATAGATATTTTATTACGAATATTGAAACTACTTGGGACTTTGTTGAATCACAAAGATTAATAACTAACTATGATATAGTAGTAATGAAGAAAATGTAATGTAGTATGATAAATTGAAAATTTGTGTTAAGAAAATGGAAAAATTATAATAATTTTTGGAAAATATTTTATATACCTTAACTCTGAAATTTGGCTTGGGGTAATGTGAACAGAGTTCACTTGTAGCTTATTTGATCTTTATCTTAAAACTTATGCACCAAATGTGTCTCTAAAGATGAATAGTCCTGTTCTAAAATTGATGAGTGACACTTTTTCAATATTTGATTCATTTGTGTATCACTTTTATCTTCATTTGAAGGTTCCTTGAGCTATTTTTTTTTAGTGTTTTGTTTTTCTTAAGAATTTAACATTGATTTCTGTTTTTCTTAATTTAACATTTACACTACAGGCATCTTCATTTATTGATAACACTTTATTGACGTAACAATAAGGCTTCAATCTTTCTCCCTCAAAATTCTCTTTTCTCAGTGATGGAAATATCCACTTCTATTATCCCTTTCTTTCTCCCACCTTCTCTACTGTTATCAATCTCAGTGTCATGTGATGTGGAAACAACTTGTAGATCATATGAAGAAATTGACTGGCCTGGCTGGGCATTAATTCTTCTTCCTCTCTTCTCCATACTATTTCTACACCTTTTTTTTATCTGAATAGTATCTAATAAATTCCGGGCTTATATGTTGTGACATGAATGTTTTTGGATAGTGATGAATGGTTAATCTTAGAGAAGACATGTTTCCTGTTCAAAATATATATCCCTTATGCTTTAAACCCAGCATGGGAGATTCTTTCCCAGTCATCATTCATGTTGTTCAAATATTATGAGTCTGGGAATCATATTTCTTGCCAAAATGTGGAAGTTCTTTCAACATTCTTCTTAAAGTTTTCTATTATTTTCTTCCACTGCAGCTTTAAGGGATGAAAGACCTCAACGTCTAATGATTGGCGCATTTATTTGTATATTGTTATTTTGACTAAGGCTTGTAGCGACTGGGAAGGTTATCTCTGATTAGAATTTTCTTTTAATTTTTGTTAATGGAATTCTAGTTGAAGAATGGAATCACAATTTTTAGAAGATAATCTATGAAAATGGTGCCATCAAACCAGCCACTTTCGATTGTGTTATATCACGTTCTGAACGTTCTTGTAGATATACATAATATCTATTAAGAATTTAATAATCATAATATGATAATAATGAGAGAATAACGAAAAAAGGACATTTTTAAAATATAATAATAAAAAGAAAGTATGATAATAATTAATTATTAATTAATAATAATATAATAATTAATATCAATAATAATATAATAATTAATAATAAATAATATATAAATAATAATAATAATAATAATAATAATAATAATAATATAATAATAATAATAATAATAATATAATTAATAATAATAATATAATAATAAATAATTTAATTCATATTAATAATAATAATAATATAATAATAATATCATAATCTAATATAATAATAATAATAATAATAATTAAAATAATATATTAATTAATAATAATAATAATGATTAATAATCCAATAATAATTTATTGGATTTTCACTGGGAGGGGAAGAGCCGAGAGGGGGTAAAGTTTTTGATCTTTATTTTCAAGTTGTGGGAGGAATTTTTATCTTCTGACTAATTTAATTTCCTATAAAATAAATCCTTTTGAATAATTAGTTATACACGAGAAGAGAAAGATTAAATCACTTATTTAAATTTACCAACGCGTTTTCGTCGTGCCATAACCAGATGTGAGACATCTTCAGAGCGATTATTTTACTTGTAAGTAGATAAGTCTTTAATACTGAATATAAAACTATACTTTAAATAATACAATTTTTTCTTTCCAAAACAACAAAAAAATATTTTAACTTTTAAAAAGAAATTCAAAATCTTCCTTATAAAATTTCCAAGGCTTGAAATTGGCCTTGAATTCCCAAAATTACTATGCCAAAGCCATAAATCAAGCTGATCTTAACAAACTATTACTCAAGTAGTAAGCTATTTAATAAGAGAACTTGCAATATGAAACATAACTAACAAAAAGAAATTTTCTAGCCTCAAATGTACTTTTTCTTAGATTGAAGCATAGAAGAGACTCAGAAAAGAGGAAAAAATTGTAATCTAAAATCTGAAAAACGGACGTTATCTAATTGATCCTACACGAAAATCATGAGAAAATGTTCTATTTTATACTTCTCTATTAATGTTCACTCATCAGAATAACTTTACATGATCTATCATAAGAAGATATCAGAGTATTAAACACACTCTAAGAAATACTCCAAAACAAACAGCCACTAATTGGTTGCTGTAGTTGATCTCGTATAAAAGAAGACAAAATCATTTTTATTCACTCTAACTATATCAAATTAAATGACCTATAACACATAATGAACATCACTTCTATAAAACAGGGTCTTCAATTATTAATTGAATGAAACATAGCTTGTAATAAATTGGAGAAATCTATTGAAGTCGAGAAACTATTCAATGACATTGTACCAAAAAGATCAAATTTTTAAGACTATTACAGTTAACAATTATGATCATCTTAAAGCTAAAACTGTAGAACTTTTCATTTTCACTTCTTAAAGATCACAATTATGATAACCACACCAAAGATGATTGAAGCCAGCAATTTCTCAGTCTCTAAAATTTTTAATGGTTATTTAGTTATCAAACGCCCAGATAAAGGAGGTGAGGAGTAGTTATAATGAACAAATCTGATTATGAAAGAAAATTTCCAAACTACGCTTAATGATACAACCAAATTTAAAAATAACTTCTGATAAGACTAGCAATACAACTAAAAATAACAATTAACAGAATCGCTTTATTAAATAAAGAAAACAACAAATTTCTGACAAAATTAAAAGAACCTGATTTTTAATTTTAGGACATAATATATGGATTGCCAAATACACAAAAAACTCATTAAAATCTTACCTTGCGACTGCTATTATCTATGTTGCGAACCGGTTACACACGAAATTGGCCTAATAACACTGACAGAACTATCAAAAGCCTAATCTTAATACCGTTTCATTGTTAAATCAAAAATACTCAGGTACATTATGCAAAGCATGAACGCTAAAAATCTTAAAGACCACTAATATATTCGCCCCAACTCTATGTAGCAGCTTTGTTCCAACAGACCCAGTCTTGAAAACACGACCTGACAACTTCAAGTAATTATATCTCGAGCTGTATCACCTCAAATTAACTACCACCAGACAATAATCAGAAAACACGTGAGGAACATTTATATAGTTGTTGTCCCAATACACAATTTAAGCGCAGTGAGGTCCTGCTTTATCGATGCAATTAAACTTTAGAAAGCATGTGTAATTTACGATGTTAAGATTTTTTTTCTACTTATACCGATCAACATAAAATTTTTAAAGCTATAATTTGATTCAGAGACATGAGGAGAAATTTTCTCCAATCTTATGTTTATTTGCATATACTATAACTCTTTGTACTTGTAACTTTATAGAGCATTTTATCCCAAAAATTCTTTAAAAAAAATGTGAAAGCATCTAACTGATCTCCCAAAATGAACGTTCATATACAAAGAATATCTAAAGTAAAGAAATATGCATCTCCCCGACTTACCAACAATGTCCTGATAAATTGTTAATGCAGATTCTGCATTCACAGCAAGCTAAATACGTCCCAAATTTTCAATTGTCAAACCAAAAAAATAGTAGGCTTTATAGGGAAAATCGATCATGCTCAGTATGGGGCTGATCAAATGAATCAATATTAAACACTCTGCTACACAAGCTTTTGTGATTAATTAGTCCAATTCAGTTGTTTTAGTAGTTTTCTGTTTTTGTTCCCAAAATGAACGATTCAAATACCTAAAGAAATTTTGTTCTCGCAGGGTCTTACGCAGAAATGTCAAGAACACACAGATCCAATTCAAAAAAAACTTTGAATATCCAAAACAAAGCTATTGAACTACGGTCACAAGAAAAGACACTCGGCAATCGTAGCGTCTCTTATGAGAGTCAAAAGCTACGACTCTTGGTGTATAACTAATAGAGTTCAAAAGCGGCTGAAAGATTTAACGATTTTATTAAGTCATTTTTAGTTGCAATGGAGGACGATCCGACCATAAACAAAAAAAGGTGAGATTATAGTGAAATTGAGGCTTCGATCGAAGAAAAGAACAAATAATTAGGGCCTCCTTAATCTTAAGAGACAACACCACAATTCATGCTTACACAACTCGCTAGGCCAAAGTGTCTCGCGATATGACGCTCGCATCACACGTTCCGGACCTACCTCAGTGCAATATTCTTTATGCGTCCAATGAGGATGAAAGACAAAATCCTTCGTGAAACAAAGCAACTTTAACGGAATGTATTTAAAGCGACTCAAGTCGATCGTGCACACTTGTCTAAATTTAACAGTAGAAATTCTAGAAATAGTTGTGTAAAATTTAACAGTAGAAATTCTAGAAATAGTAGTTGATAAGCTTAAAAAATTTAATAAGGAATTTATAGTGTTGATATCCTTATGACTGTTTTTTAGTCATCAAATATCAGTGTAATTCATGAAACTAGTAACTCAATATATCATATACTAGACTACATGATCAAACCTACTGACTAACTAAGGTTCATATGTAATATATATAATGTAGATTAATGGATTCATTATTCACCGTGAGACTATATTTTAACAAGAATCTATCTATATATAATATAATAGTTAAATAAACTTTTATTACAATGGCTATGAACAGTTTTATTAATCAATACTTCTAAGTAATATAACTTTTGTAATTGTAGATATAATTTATATTTGAAGTATTAAAATAAAATATTTATATATAACTTTATATATCGTTATCATCTTCAACAATATTGCTAGTTGAAAATAATAAATTAATTATTAAATAATAAACTCATATTTATTAACAAAATTATATTAATTAAATAAAAAGTATACTAATCAGAAATAATATATATATAAATTTTCTTATACCTGTTCAATAAACTTTCACTTCTCTTCTTTATAGACTTCAATAAAGAAGAGAAGTGCCTTCCGTAATATTTTGAACTCTCACATCAAAACATATAAGCACTACTATCAAAAATATTAAAAGTGTCAAGGTAATATATACCATTATAGGATCCAAACATACATTGTACCCTATTATCTTCTATTTTAGATACATGAGATGTGCATTGAACTCTCGAACACCCTAATCACTGTTATGTTTCGATACTACTAAATTTTAAATCTGTCCTTTAAGTTAACATCATTGTCATGATGGAAAATTAAATTGGTACACTGAACTGAAATAGTAAATATTGTATGTAACCGGGTCACATTCAACATTCGATTATATCTACATATATAGAGTCCCAGCTAAATCTATTATATTGAACATTTCAACCGGCTAAGATGGTGTCAAATACAATACTAGTATATAGGGTAATATTGTTTAATACTTATCATCAATTAATTATATTATGGATTTCAATGTGAATAGTCCAGAATATCTTTAAATATTGCGGAGCGCTCATTATATATCTACTAATTTACAAAAGACGCAGGACTCAGGCTAATATAACATAAATATTTAATGTATCATGTTCACATTAAAAACGGGGACACATTTGAAGCATGGAGATATTATAATTGCAATGTGAAGAATCATATTGTTAATATGTAATATACTTTATATATAGTATATTTTACATAAGTAATATAATACCTTGTAATAATAGATGTTACTCAAGTTTTTAGAGGTCCAAAGGTTTTGGTAGAATATATTTAATAATTAAATATGATTATTTCATTCTTATACTCCTGCTTAACTTATTTTTACTCAAAGATTATCTTTAATAGGAATTATATATAATTATTAGTACAAAAATATAATATTTAGACTTATGGTGATAATTAAAATCATAAAGGCTGATTGATTTGAATTTACCTAAATTAATATAATAATAATAATAATAATAATAATAATAATAATAATAATAATAATAATAATAATAATAATAATAATAATAATAATAATAATAATAATAATAATAATAATAATAAATAAATTAAATTATAATAATTTAATACTATAAAAAATAATAATAAAGTTAATGTATAAATATATCAATAATAATTAAATAATATTAAAATTAATTAATATAATAAATAATAATAAGTTTGAAAAATTTAAGTTCATAATATAATAGTGATAAATAAGTGAAAATTGAAATAAATAAAAAAAAAATAATTTTTTAAAAGAAAATGATTACTGATTACGCTTTATAATATATTTAAATTCAGTTTTGGTTAAATTCAGTTTTGGTTAGAGCGTCGACTTCTGTTGCTCAAACAGAAAAAGCGTACGCATTTGAAGGTTCCACGTTGGTCCGGTTAAGCAGAGGTTCAAACCGACCGGATGGTTTCCTTTTGCTTCATGACGTAGAGGATGCGACATGGTGAGGTGGGAGTTGAGGTGGCGCATGGCCGAAAGGGCGGCTGAAGGACCCAACCTGAGAGCGCATAGAAGCATGTTAGAAGGGGTGGGGGAAAGACCTTCCGAGTTCGATGACCTTCGTGAGAGTGGGATAAAGCAGACGCGCAGCAAAAGAGGACAGAAACGCCTTTGGAACGTATTGGAAGCCTGAAAATACCCATCAAGAGCAGCAACATAGGAGGGTAAAAAACGACTCAGGAACCAAAGTAAGCACGGATAATGCTCGCATACGTTTTTCGTGTGCTAGACGCACAGGGCCGGGGGACCTGTGACTTAATGCAACGTCTGAAAATAACCCCATGAAAGAGTGTGAGGAGGGTAATGCTCACACACGTTTCACGTGTGTGAGACGCACGTGGTCTTCGACTACGTGATGTCACGCCAGACCCACAAAATACCTCTATTAACCTACGTGAGACGCCTAAAATACCCCCTACGCACGTAGGGAGGGTAATTACCCCAAAACTGACGTTTTGTAGGGTAATTCAGCCAGTGGACTAGTGGGTAGCCCTACTACTTTCGACTTTTTTCATATACTTATATTCGTCATAAATAGAATATCTCTTAATTATAGGAATACGGTTGTATCAGAATAGACACCTGCATCTTTTCACCGGCAGCGTGACCTCCCGAGCGGAGATCTTGCCACTACCTGCTACCAACACCCCCCTTACTTTTCTTTTATAAAACGAACGGCGCTCCCAGCCGCTAGCAACAACGGGCTGGTGTCTGCCGCATGAGCTTTGCGTGTGGATACTGGGGATCAAACCATCCAAGGACAGTCATACTCTGCGGGGGAGCATACCCCATCCTCTTCTGCCACCCTCTTACTTGGAATAATCTCCTTCCATCTTCTGGTGTTCTGCATCGAAAGTTTTATATTCTCCCTCACTTTATTATAGCCTTGCGTTCTTGTGTCTCATCTTTCGTTTTAATTTTGCGTTATTGGGACTTCTGATTCCATGTAACTCTCCTTTTTCCCTTACCTGTGATAATTAGTGGCTTCTCGCCGTTGAGTGATTGGTAACTCACTTGTAAAATATTAAAAAAACCATGATTCTTTTGCACATTACAACCATCCCGTATAATTTCTCTCGTAAAAAGTCAAAACCTTAGTGCAATTACTGGGGAAACATGCTATTCACTTAATTCGAATAACGGCATCCCGTTTTTTTTTTCAATTATTTAACAATAATTTTGAGCCAATTTTGTTTGTTATCAGTCTGTTCTGCTACACCTGTGATCGGGCCATTTCGTTCAAAATCCCTGAATCGCAAATATTATACGGAATTGGCTCACGTGTGCATTCATGTGTAACAATAATTCTTTGTTGTTGTGTTCAAATGTTGTTCTTTGAATTTTTCAATTTATTGCTTATAATCTTTTCCTTCAATTTCAATGAAAGAGTAAGCCATTATTATATATCTCTAATGTTTCATTGAGGTTCATTCGCAATTCCTTATTATAAAGCAAAACCAGAAAATGCTCTTAGATCATTTACTTACTTTAACAACACACTTGCATAGATATTATACTTACTTCCTTAGAAATACTATATGGTATATTTTTTCGTTTATTGTATATCCCGTAATCCTATTGATCTATCGTTTTATATTATTATAGTGTATCTAATTTTTTGCGGTTAGCTTATAAGTTCTCGTTTGAGCATGCCCTATGTTTTTGCCTTCCGTTATTTCTATTAATTGTATATTCGTCTGCGGTCTTCCTAGAGCTTATATCCTCCTACCGCTAACTTATACTCACTTATAATTGGTAGTATCTATACCTTTGACCACGCATTCTAATCACTCTGACATTTTCTCTCATACAGAGTTTTCTAGTTCTTTTATCACTATTATGTATTACTTATATATGTTATTTTATATTGTTCTATTAATTCTTTTTATGATTATATATAACATCACTTATATATATATATTTTTATCACTTAACTATGTCGAGGTTTCTTCTTAGATACTCTACCGCTATACCAGTATGAGAACTGAGTATCGGACCGTCGGACCCCTACCCTCATGTAAATCTATATACCTATATATTATATAGGTTATAGTAATTATCACTCCCCTTCTACTATATGTATTACCCGCCTACTATTACTTATTCCGGAACCCCGACACTCACTTATGTCCGCGTCTCACTTGATATTTGTTTTTATTGTTAAGTTATATACCTCATCATTTATTCTCTTCGATTCTTATTACACTCACTACTATATAATAGAGCTCACTGGCATTATTTTGCGATTGCATCAACGATATCAGACTATATGTGAGTTCTAGTGAGCCTTAATTTTATCCTATAATTGAGTATCCATCAACTATATATCTGTAGTTAAATAGGACCTATACGACGTGACTAGTAGCTTATATATATCTACACTTATAGTGATTTGTAGTTTTCTATAGGCATCTAACTAATAATGTTATTATTATACTATCTATTAGCTAAAAAAGCCTTAGCTCATGCTATTGCACGTGCATTAGTTCTTGTTGGAAGAATATATATACCTTCTTGGTCTATTTTGTCGTCTATTATATACATCGGAACTTGTTGTTATAAATATCAACTTTCACTCTACATGAAGGGTGTGTAAGGCTATAGCGTATTTTCCATTATGAGCTTCGTTTTGTGAACTGCCGCGTGTTGATTGAGTGATATATCTGTGTACTCGACGAACGAGATGTCGTCCTTCCTCTTATCCTGTTTTCCTTATACTTGTAAATTCCCCTCAGAGAGTCGCTTCGTATGGTCATTCCGATAGTGCATTGCGGTTGCTCTCGCCAGATTTCTTGGGAATAGCCAAAGGCATTGCTTTCTAGTTTTTGTAGTGAATGCCTATTTTTTTTTCGCTAAGGTGTTGTTTACTCGCCAACACTTTCCACATTATTCTATATTGATCACTAGTGCTACTATTCTTCAATACATCTCTTAGAGTATGGTACTATCACCAACATAGATATGCCTGTTAAGGCGCTCCCTCCAAATTACTTGTTACTTACACCAATTACTGTGGTGATGGATACTGCTGAGAACTTAGAAATATGATATCACATGCACACATAACAAATGTATATATCTGACCCAATCTGTTTTACACTGTCATATCTGCAATTCCTCTTACGGAAGAGTGCTTTACGTTAGAGATGACTTCATTCATATGCAATTACCTGGAAAATTCACTATCCTTTATACTGATCACTTTTATAGTTTTTGGCTACGGTGAAGCGTTGGGCACCGTTCAAGAGTTATAGTCAGTGAGCACTAGTAATTAGGGGAAATAGCTATGGGTTATATAATGAGCTAGGGAGATATGTTTATTCATATCCTGTTACTTGGGCGAGTACAGTATTGACAACTATATTTATTATTTATAAATAACAACTATACGTAGTACTTTTAGTATTTATGTCCCTCACTAATCAATTCAAGGCACGCTTACATATGTTACGTCTACTTATTTCATCTATAACTATATATAAGTATTACTTACTTATCGGGGAGGTATAGGGATTTATTTGTTATATTCTGTTACTAGTATAATGTTATAGTTATTAGTATATTACTTATTAGCTTTGTTTCTATGTGATTTTATTAATGCTGAAGTTATTTATTAGCTTACCCGTCTCCCTTGCTGTGTTAGTTCTAACGCACTTGGTTGTCGGCAATCCCCATAAACATTAATGGCAAACTGATGCTTTTTACTAGGTCTGCCAACCTCCGCCTGCCCGCCCCCCTACATCCACTTCCAAATGCCGAAATACCAAGACTGTGTCTTCTTCCATCTTCTAGTTCATCTTTGGATCATTTATCGTTCCCTTATAGAGAAAAATCTATATATAACATATTTGGCTATTCTGCCATAAAAAACCGGTATAGACCAATATCCAAGTCCTAAAAGAGAGTCAATATGAATAAACGTAAAGATCAAGATTTGTGTGTTACACTTGTGGTATATAAACTGGTATGTGTTATCGATATATCACCATTAAGGAGGTTCGTAGGGCTATAGAGACGGAATTCCTTGAGCTGAGTCTGCTAGAAACCACACCACAAGCAATTGGCATGCTCCCGAGCCGGGATCACCTTCTCTATAATATTTGCATTTATCAAACATGTAATTGCTGGAGATCTCGGTGGTCGCCGTGACATTAAAAAAAAGATTCACAGAATGGAAGCCCCATTTATGTATTTATTTTTCCGACTTATTACTTTTGTATTGCAAGCAGGCATGATATTGGTGATCGTGTTGGCTTTTCAGCAAGTAAATCTACTTGAGAGAGGAAAATATGGATTTGGATGATCGTTTAGACTTTGTATCAGGTTGGGCATGGGTAAATTGTGAGCGTGATTCATCGCTTGCTCTTTACATCTTCAAAGAAATCCACACCAAGGAACCCCCCCCGCTTTCATCGGTAAAAAAACGTCGTAAGAGATCTTCTTTTAAGTCATTCTAAGTTTGGTAGCAACAGAAATAGCAGTCAAATTTGCAATCTGTGCCAAGTAGGAGATGGGCATAGGCTCTGCGACATAAGCAATCGGATGATGGCATGCGCCTTACAGAACGAGAGAGTCGCGTGTTCTTATTCGTGGTGGCATGAAAATTGGCCAATGTTTTCATTATTATCAGACTTAACGTTTACAATATTTTATTCTATTTTCTCCCTCCTCATGCGACAGAGCCGAGCCGTATTTTCAGTGTACTGGTTCGGGGTAATTCCTGAAAAACGACCCCAAGCACAACGGAAGCTAGGGATTTTTGTTCGCCCAAGATTACATAGGAACCCCTCAGCCTCGTAACGGTTATTTCTTAGCATCATCATTAATTTAGAAATTTTGTCTGTAGATTTGAGTATTTAGAATAATATCTTACCCTCTTTTAGATCTTCTAAACGTGATTATACATACTTTATTATTTCTATGGTGAGATAATACGCGTTTTTTTGTATTATTTGTCTTCTATCAAGTCAGATTAAGTGAGGTTTGCTTCTTTCATTATTTATTATTTTATTTAATATTGTATCGTTCTAGTAAATAGTTTTCTTTCTTGTAAAATTGTAAATAATGTTAAAACAAAGCTAGTAGCAACTTGTTTTAATACTTTTGGGGACAAATGGGAAATGTTGATTGGCCCTTTGATAATTCTTTTAATCCAATAATGGACCACAGAATAGAAAAATATGAGAGGTATTATTATATATTGCATGTTTCCACTAGCAATTAAGAATAATCTCATTTAATTTATATAAATAAATAAATATCTTGGCCAGATCAAAATATAATGAAATTTCTAATAATGATCTAAGTTCCACTTGTGTTGTACACGGGACACGATTGGCTGTGCTATAGTCTCTGAATGCTGCCATAGCAGTCACATAATGTTCTATCTTATTACTAAATTTATTCTAATTATATTTAATTAAAGTATCGGTACTCGGTATCAGGTATCGGTATCGCCACCTTAAAAATTGAGTGATTCTGGGTTATCTTGCGTAGCGGTATCCGCTTCGGTTACTGTATCTGGTACAATTCCCTACTTATGTGTAGTATTTACTGTAAGCTATTGGACAGTCAAGTGTTCCTAGGGTTTGCTGTTAGATTTGCATGAACCATCCCGTCTTGGGTCGGTGATGGTCGGTTTTCTTTGACTGGCTGACTGGCACAGTCTCTTTAGGCCCAGTGCTGTTTTCAGCTTACTTCTCTTTGACTTTTAATGCTGTGGGCTATTGCGATATATAAAACAACTACTCAGTTTTTTCACTGCTGATTTAATTATTATTATTAATTATTAGTCACTTATATTATTTTCATTATTTACTTTGATTAGTATTCGATATATTATTATTATTATTATTATTATTAATTTTTGTTAATTAATTCAAGGGAACCGACCCAGCTGCTAATTAGGTAGGGTGAAATACATATACCATATATATATACTACATATTATATAATAATATTATATATGTTGATATATTTTTATATATTAGGGGGTTTTACTATTATTATAATATGTATAATATTATAATATATTATGTATTTTATATATATAATATATAATTATTAGATTTAATATATATTTGTATTATATATATATATATATATATATATATATATATCTCTGTGTAACTAAACAGATTTGTGTGGTGTGTAATAATGGATTTCTCTTATCAGAGATATTTATTCGTCGTTCTTTGCGTGCGATGTAGAACTTTCGATTTTTTTGTTATGATGGATTGTCGGTGTGTGTGCGCGCGTGCGTGCATCGCGTGTCGTTTGTCTTCTCGTACAGTACAGTGGTGTTTAGTCACATGAGCCTGAGTCCTACACTCACACTGTGATAGAGCTGAAGTTAGACTCTAGGGAGGAAGGTGCTTGGAGCCGAAGTTTTAAGTCTTTTTTGAGTTTTTTGAGTTAAATTGGAGTCGGAAGTGCAAACTCTTTTGTGGGTGGGGGGTGGAATCAGAGGTGGGAGGGGCGAAAAATTTTAACCCCTTAGCGACGGGAAATATTGATTAGAATTACCTCACTTGTCGGTGTGTGTGTGTTCTCAATGTTAGGAGATATATTTTATTATAACAGTTTTGAATTTTATTGGAGGGAATTCTTGTTTTCCAAATTTGGTGGGAATGGCTTTAAATATGTAGCGCTTTCATCCACAGACACGAACGGAGGACAACGACACATGTTTGGCGGCTGCCCTACGACACTTATTGTTCCCTGTTACCCAATTATGACCTACATGTTCTATTGCGTGTCTAAGATTCAGCTCGAGGAATCGCTTTATAGAGAGGAGAGAGAGAGATGAGTAACAGAGAGAGAGAGAGAGAGAGAGCAGAGAGAGAAGAGAGAAGAGAGAGAGAGTGGCAGAGATGAGCGAGAGAAGAGAGAGAAGAGATGAGAGAACAGAGAGAAGAGGAACCAGGACCGCGATGAGTTCAGTATGACGAGAGATCTGAGAGAGAGCTATTGAGATTGCGATAGAGATATGAGAGGAGGAGAGGAGAGAGAGAGATGAAGAGAGAGAGGAGATGGGTAGAAAGAGATGAAGAAAGAGAGCGAGGGGAGCGATTAGAGAGAGAGACGACGAGAGAGAGAGAGAGAGAGAGGAGAGAGACGAGAGAGAGAGAGAGAGCAGAGATGAGGAGAGAGAGAGAAGAGAGAGAAAGAGGAGTAGTGAGACGTTGGAAGTCAGTAAGTATGAGAGTGAGAGATAGTGAGTGAGTGTGTGTGTGACGGAGAGCGAGAATTTTTGACTGTTTTTTTTTAGCACATGGTAGTCACAATGTATTTCGGTTGTAGTAGTGTAGTATTTTGTTAATGATCGATGGTACGACGAGACAGGTTTGGCCCAGTGAGTGAGGATTCCGGATGGAAGATCTCGTTAGGTTCTTGCCGGTATTGCCTATGCTATTTTGGAGGAGATCGATATGTAGTCTAGATGTTGTCCAGGCTAAGTTTAATTGTAGAAGTGGACGATTGAATCTACCTGTGTCGCGGCGTTGTCGCGGCTTTTGTTTGTTCGTTCCGGTATGCGCATCTGTTAGTGTCATCGTGGGTCCTCTTCGTTGTTTTGGTTTCTCTTTTGTTTTTTCCGTGTTTCCCTCTTATTTGGTGTCTTATACGTTCAAGGTCATCTTGTTTCGTTGCTGGGCTAATTAATTCAAGTTGTTGTTTGTTCTTCAGATGCGTGATGAACGCTTTTGCTTTGAGTGTTTTTTCCCCCCGTGGTTTCTACCGGGTTCTGTATCTTCTCCTCTATTGCAGTAGTACCTTTTTCAGTCCTTGTGTGGCACAACGACTTGTTTGTTATTTCGCCGAGCTTTTATACCTGTCGTTTGGGCGTCCACTTCGTCTGTTTTCTGCTCGGCCGTGTGTCTTTCGATCGTGGCATATCTTTTGTCGATTCTATCGTTCTTTGTACCTGCCGTGTACCTCTTGCTACACAATGTTTAGCGTCACGGTCGCCATTACTATAAAGATTAGCACTGACACGATGAATGCAACAACCCTTGCGCTCTCTTCCTTTCTTCTGTCCGTCTTTTGGGTCTCTTTTTGTCCTGTTTGTTTATCTTCGGGCCCAGTGTTCGGCTGCTATCTCCCTTTTGAAGGCACTTAGATTCTTCTTCATTTTTTCTTTTTTTGTTTTTCATTTCTTATCTGGGGCCACTACCTTGCATGTCTGATCCACCACTACTTGAATTGTCGTTCGTTTTGTTCATTGCGTTTCATTTTTCGCATATAGTGAGCTAGATTGCCCCGAACATCACCCCCCATCCACATAAAGCTTTTTTCCACGTTAAATACGATAATCTCACTGTTTGTATGATGTTGGATCGTGTTGCTTTTCGTGACCTTTTATTTTTCGCGCGCGCAATTCTTAATATTCCCTGACTGTCGGGTTAGTTTTTTTAAATTATAATTATTATGATTTGTGCACTTTAGAACCCACGCCAATTACTTCGCCTGATATTAAGTTTGATATATAATAATGTACTACCTAGATTGAGTGAGTCAAACATACCATACTTTAAAATTTCGTTTAACATCTTCGACTTGTTTTCACCTCTCGATATCTTATATACTATCAATATATAATATAGTATATTTAGTTCCTTCCTAGCGCTTTTAAATATCTAACCTATCATAATTGCCACTCCTAAGTAATATCAAAAAATAACATATAATCGAAACGTATCATTATTGACAGATGATCAGAACATTATTCGATCTCAATATACATTTACGATCATTTGGTAAAGGTTGCAATTTGTGTATTGATTCACCGTTGCGGACTTTTTACTATTATTAATCCCTGATATATATATATCAAGTTTGTCTGTCATCCTTTTACTGACTTCTCCTTCAGGTCATGCTACTTTACGTTTCTTTGGAGTGCGTTAGCCTATGTCATTTGCTTTTCCGAGCGGACATAGGGAGCCTGCATGTCACTGTTATACCTCTTTGTCTTCTGGTGTTCATACATTCAGGGCAACGCTCTCTTCATTGGGTTATTATGCATTCAAGTATGATTTGATGTTTTCATACTTTCTTTATTATTTGTACTTCATCTCTTGGTTTATCGCATTTACTAAGTATGATTTGATTTTTTACTTTCTTGTACATTTTCTTTAATTTTTATCTTTTATTTATATTTCTTTATTCTTCTCCTTTTCATGTTTCCTCTTTTATTTTCTTTTAAAATTCTTTATTTTTAATTTTAATTTCTTTAACATTTTCTCTTATTTTTATTTTATTTTTATTTTATTTTTAATTATTATTACATTATTCCTCCCTCTCATCATATTACTTGTATTTATCTCAATTATTTCTCTCTATTATTATATACATTATTTATCATTCCTCCTAATTTTATAATCATCAATATCATATTAATTTTACACACTCCACTCCCATTAACAGTAACGTCCCCCACACAGCAGGTCTGGGGCGCGTCATATCATCCCTCTGCTCTGACCTACCCCCTTTCTTAATTCGCCCTGCATCTCTCTGCTTCTTGCCCCCCACCAGCCTGCTAGCTCCTCCATACTCCATTGGTTCCAAATGCCCTCTCCTCATGCCTTATCCCTCTCCTTTGCCTTTGCTCTCACGCCGCCTCGTTGCTCCGACTGCCCTTCCTCCCGGATGTTCGTCCTCGATTTCCTTGCCACCCCCGCCTCTTTCCGTGTTGTACCTTGTTTTATTAAATGGTTAGTCAGACCAGCAACACACACACACACGTAAATGTCATGACATATATTAATTCTCCTGTTCCGCTGCTCGCTGTGTTCCCCCGATACTTTCCTGCCACCCCACACGCAGCGCGATTAGTTCCACTTAATTTTTCTCAAGTTCTAACGATAACATAGAAATTATTCATTCCCGTGTGCTAACAGATTTGATACTTGTTATTGTTCGATCGTTCTCACTCTTTTTGTTCTTTCATACACCTTCGTTGTATCCTTAAAAATGATGTGGGTTAATTCGTTTTTGTCATATAAATTCTGCTGTAGTTTCGTGTGTTTGTCTGATATATAAATTTTGACCGTGTAGCGTTTTGGTTTAACCTCGTCTGTCTCTTTCTGTTCTCTTCTGCTAGCTGGTTGTCTTGCTGCCTCTGCTGCTACATTCGCGTGACATCAAGGATGATGTTGCTAATTGTGGGGATTGTGTTGTGTTGACTTGTCGTTTACTGGTCTGTCTTCGGAAATTTTGTTATGCTCTCATTCGCTTCTCCTTTCTTCATCTTTTCTCTCGGTTCCAACCTTCCTCCTATATCTACGGGTCTCCTTCCTCTTCTCCTCTTCTTCTTCTTTTTTCTTATCTCTCCCCTCATCATCTCCTATGTCTTCGGGCTGCTGTGCTTCTTCTTGTTTTTTTATTGTTTCCTTACTCGTTATTTTATCTTTTTTCTTTTATTCCCTTCCTTTCCTTTAGTGAGAACAAACTCGTTGAAGTTCTGCTTCCTCTTTTTCCCCTCCCTCTCTCCCTCTTCTCTTTCTTTCTTTTCTCTTTATATATATTTCCTCCTCATCATCTACTCATTTCCTCTGCCTCTTTCCCGCTCATCGTGTTTCCCGTCGTTTGTGGTCTTCCTTTCGCGTTTCTCCTGTGTGCCGGTCTTCCGCTTCATGCGTTTTCCTTGTTTGGCTGCGGTGCGGTTCGCCCCCCGTTCTCTGCTTGCGTCCCCCTGCCGCGTCCTCTTCGTGCCTGTTCGGTAGCTGTGCGGGGCTGTTACCACGTTGAGCTGTTTTGTTGTCGGCTGCGCCGGGCTGGGACGCCGGTTGGGGACTTGTGACATTGGCCCTCACTCTTGGGCGGCCTCGCGCTCCGTATATCCTCTACTCACCTTCACTCACTCTCCATCCTCTCCCATTCCTTCTTCGGCCGACAATCGTCCTCTCCTCCGGGCAGCAATAACAGTGCAATTGCTGTCCTCGTCTAGCTTGCGCTTGTGTCTGCCTTGGCTGGTTCTGCCCTCATTTACCTTTCCGGCTCTCGGTTCCTGAACCTGACCCTGTAAAGTCGTATAGGCGGGCCGACTGCTGGACGACACTCAGTCGTTGTTTGTGTGGCTCCCACATACCCCTTGTTAAATCTGTACACCTTACACATCTTCATCTTTTACGAGACATTGCGCTGTCCTGCCCCCGTGTTGTTTTCCTTCTTTCTTTCCCTTGCGCCCTTGTTCCTCTTTTCCCGCCGGCCCCTCCCCCGCCCCCACCCCCCCCCCTCCTCGTTAATGCGCTCTCCCCCTGCCCTCCGCTCTCACCACTGCACCACAACGATATACTCTTTGTGCCTCGGCGGGTCCCCTCGTGCGTCCTCTCCCGCTCGGCCTTTCCCCCTTCCGCATTTTTGATTTCCGTTTCTTCCTCATTTGACTCTCCACATTTTCCCTGCCCTGTGCATGCCCTCTTTCGTCTTACTTCTATTGATCCGAGGAGATATCGCTCTCCGAGCTCGGTATGTCGTAATGGTTGCACGATGTTTTGCTTTTATCTGCAGAGCTCCCCTGCTTTCCTGATTCCTCCGGCTCTCTGCTCCTGCTTTTCTTTTTTTGATCTTTCGGGTAACACTGTTTTTCCACACGACCATATTTACTGCCGTTCTTTCCCCATCCACTCCCCGCCCGGCGGTGTGTTGGTGGTTTTTCCCTTTTCTTTTATCTGTGTACAATACGCTCCCAAACCCGGATGCCCGCCGGGGTGGGGTCCGTTTCCTTACTGACTCTTTTTCTTGGGTGATGGGTCTATCGTCACCCCACCTGTTATCCCCGTGATCCGCGCGTCTCCTTTTTTCGTCCCCACCCTCTCTTTTTTCTCGCTCTCATCCTTCTGTATGTGTGGGGCGCTTTCTTAGCGTGCCTCCTCCGCCTACTGTTCGCTACCTGAACTCTGGGTAGGCGGTGGGGTGGCGTGGGGGGTTTTGCTTTTGTTTCATCGGTTCCACCCTCGTATCTTAGCGGTCTGCTCCAAATTCCTGCCCCAGTGAATTACGGATACGCGACGCCTCCCTATTGTATACCGCGTCCCCAACGATTATCGCGCTCAACCTCCCTGGCGGGTACCCCTCCCCCCCGTCCCACGTGCCTATAACAGTTCGGGTGGCTTTTTCCCCCTTCATGTCCCCCCTGTCCCTCTCCCCGTTTTTCTGGCGGCTTATTAACTCCCATGCTTTAATGCCTCCCTTCCCTTCTCTTTCTGTCCCCCCGCGCGGACATATCAGCATGTGAACTTCTCCCTTGGTCTCCCTAGACCCTCGTTAGCATCTACTCCCGCTGGTCATCACTTCTCTACCACCCCCCCCACCTCCCGTCTCGCAGCCCCCCCTACCCCCCCAATGATGCGGAGGGCCGGGGAGCGCCACACCTATCCAGTCGCCCCCTCACTTGCCTCCCCACCTCCCGACTCCCGACAATCTACACCGCCCGCGCTCTCCCCGGTCTGCACTCACGGACCTGTCACCCCCCTCCCGCCATCCTTCCCACTCCGCATCTCTCTTCCCTACCTCTTCGCACAACCAAACAACCGTCTTTAAAAATGTCCAAACTCCCACCTGGTGTCCACATCGATTTTTACACAGAGGAGACCTTTTTATCTCCTGCACTCTATTTTTCCTATATCCTTACTCCTATTCTAGTCTAGGTTTTCCCGCCTGGCCCTTTTGCCCATCCTGTCTTCCCATTGCCCTAACACGGTTTTGCCGTGCCGCAATGCCATTGGACCGGCGTGTCGCCTTGTTGCCATCTTCGCCGCTTCTGCTTCTCAAGTTAAACAGTTTTACAATGTAATAAACACAGAATCTAGAAAAACGAATAGATTATTACTAACCCTACATTTTCTAGGGCGGAAGCCACACCGTTGTCTTCTAAAAACGAAGTTCGCGTGCCAGGTCACCTTGTCTTGCTTAGCCGATCATCTTTCATTTTTTCTTACCCTTTCCTTTTTCTGATTTTCTTTTTTTTTCCCTGTCTTTCCTTTTTTTTTCCTTCGGTTGGGGTATAAAAAATTACTGTTATAATTTTATATTTCACAGGAGATTTTATTCTGATATGAAGGGTAACCATGACATCTTTAATAATGGATCTAAAAAAAGTCTTAATGGTGACTTCTTGAGCATGTTAACTTGATACACAATTTGAAACTCCTCTAATATATAAAATTATAATGATAATTGATAAATATGAATTAAAACGAATCTTATTAATAGGCAATATCTGCATAGTCAGCAGCGGTGGTGCAATAAGTATAAAATTATAAGACTCTTGACTTAGACTCTTTCAATCTAAATTTCTATCTTCATTAAATATTATATTAAATTTTCTACATTATTTTTTATTTTAACTTCTTCCTCAAATTCTATTTTTCACTTTCTTTATTTATAATTTTATTATTTAAATGTTATTAGTCAAACTATTTTAATATATTAATTTTTCTAGTTAGGTACTACTAATTAAAATACTCAGTTAGAGTAGTGTTTTATAGAATCCTTAATATATTGTACATTTAAATAAAGACTATGAAAATAAAAAACTGAGATTTAGATGTTTGCCAGATGACGTTTATTTTAAACAGGAATTACAGCAACAAAATTATATAAAATGTTAATATATGGAATCTATAGGATAGTATTTTATTTATTGTTCGCATCAGATCTAAGTTCTACGGTGAGAATCCCCAAACCCTTGATCTCTGCTAAGATCTTTTTACAATGTAAATTAAAGTAAAATTGAATAAATTAACTCTCTTATAAAAATTTTTCTCTATCTTTTTACTTTCCTTTTTATTCCAAGAATTACGGTTAATTTTACTTATTTTTGTTGTCTTTTAGCTATATCGTTTCTTCGCCATTTAATTATTTTTTTCATTCTAGTTATATGTTTTTGTGAATTTTTTATTTTAGCGTATACCCAAATGAGAATGAAGAATAGGAAGGATGAAATTTGAATTGTATATAGAAGAAGGAGAAAGGACTTTAAAATTTAAGGATTCTAAAATAGAAGCAAGAAATCATTCTTTAGTGAAATTGTCTGCAGCCTTTTGAATGTTCCTTTATTATCCGCGCAAAAATAAAAAATTTTATCTTTATTGGGGGTGTACAACTTTAGAAGTTCATCATAATATATATATATCCATGATTATAACATTATCTCTTTGTTCTGAGAGTAGGGGTAGAGGTAGCTATTTGAGAGTCACTGATATATCTTATTCTATGTGAGATCGAGTTACTAGGGTGACGACCTAACCCTTATCCAGCAGTAATTCTACTCCACAATTAACTAATACACAATACTTTATTAAGTCTATGACCCTGATATGGCTTATTATATAATCTCTCCTATCTCTGATATATCTTGTATGGTGAGTTTATTCTTTATTCTTAACTATCATTCTTATTTATTTTTTTTTAATATTTTCTGGAGCGGTTTTTACTCATTTTTATTATTTTTTATTAAATTTCCCTATTCTATATATTTGAGTGCGTGTGGAGTGCGGTGGGAGGGTGGGTCTTATCTTACAGGTTCCTTCCTCTCTTATCAAACTCTAACCTTCAGTCATCATATTCATAAAACTCTAAATATGGAAGGCTTTGGAGTGGGGGAGTTGTGGTGGCTGGTGAGAGACTTATACATCCTCATAAATTAATCTAAATAAAATACCTGACTGAGGGCGGCTTGATTGGCGGTTAACGTTAAGTGGGGTGTATGGGGAGTCGTGATGCGTAGGGTGTGTGGTGGGTGGACACGGGGCGGTGGTTGGGCGTTGGGTTCTCGTGGAGGTGGGAGAGAGGGGGTTCTATTTTCTGAGGTGGGGTTTCCCTAGACCTCCCCCTCACACCTCCAGCCTTAAATCTTTATGGATGTTTTTTGATGCTGATAACGTATACGTAATATCAGCTACCGAGCTGTCATCTATTTCGCTATTCGAGATTTCTTAAGAACACTTTAGTCTGGCTCCCTCCTCTTTACCACTAACACAATGGATCTCGATTTCTCTTATTCTTCCTTGTATGCCTTTATTCTCCTGCACATAGATCGGTCAACAATCATTTGGTATACAACACCTGTATTCTATCTTTGTCTCCTTTGTTTTTCTGCCCCGAGCACTCCCCCCCCCTATCCTAAGAGTATTTTTTTCTCGTGGTAGTACTCTTGGGCTATCACTCGAGTGCTTGTGTCTACCCTTCGTCCCCATCTCCTCTACACTTACCTCTTCATCTTCTTACTTGTTATATTTGTGGGTCCCACTCTCCCAACACCTCTACCCCTCCTACGTCCTCAACTTCCTTGATTTGTGAGCTTATTTGGTGGCCCATCACACCCACTTTTATGGAGGCTCATCTCTATACCTACTTCTTTTTTCTTTTATATACGTATTATCTTATGTGCGCATCTTACTAACCTACCCTTTTTTATTGAGAGCTATTGACTTTATATTTTTACCAAATTTTTTTTTTTATACTCAAAAGCTTCCACTACTTGTTTTCTATTGTCCGTGTCAGTAGGTCACATTCTTTTAACATGTCTTTTTTGCTCTTCTATCTTTATGTCTTTTATTCTTATTCTTTCTCTTTGTTTCCCCTTGTTTCTTCTTATTCTCTCATTCTTTTTCATTGGTGGCCCCCCCTTTCAGCCCTCTCCAATAATCACTATCTCAAATACCCGAGCACATGCTTTACTTTTCTCATCTCTTAATCTTCCCCCCTGTAATCGTCCTCTTTGACGAGCACACCCTCTATTCGTCTGGTTCATCTTGTCTTCCCCAGCCTTGACCCCATGACGGAGACTACCAATGCGAGCAAACTATAGCAGCTAACCTTACGGGACTTTATGTAGAGGGCTCTCCGACGTATTCATGTCTTAATTTTGTTCTCTCTCTATTTTTATTCTTTTCTTCCAGTTTCTGGGCGGGTGCTCATTGTTCTTCCATTACTTCTCGTGTTTTTCTCATCACTCCGCTCCCCTTCAGAACATTAAGAAAACAAATAAACATATTTCACATGCAGGTCAAGCAAAACAATCATTTGCCCCAGATCTCTATCACAGGCCTTCTACTGTTTGATTTTTTTACTACTCTGACAACCTCTTTCAATCCCGTCCTGACCTTTCGAGACTACCACCTTTTCTCGGACCACTTCTTTCTGTTCTTAGTTCATCTAACTGTTCTTGGCCTCGGCAGGATTTATAATGTTTTTCCTTAATGAGCTGTTTAGAGGAGGTGACAGCGTATTTTTTTCCAAGAAAACATCATGGATGCTTTCCTATCTTGCGGCTTTTATTTTTGTCGTACGTTCCCTTCCTTCTTTCCTATTACTCTATTCTTCTCCTTCAGTCTACTCATCGCCCTATTTAGTCTCATAATTACCTATACTTTATCTTTACCCAACACCAATCTGATCCTTCCTTATTTGGAGGAAAAAAATCATCATCATAGCCCACCTCTTTCATTATTTCTTTATAAGAAATATATATATAAATGATACTTTTTTTATTTAAAATGAAAAGGTTTTGTTGCTTTTTTATTGAAATTGAAATAATAGACAGAGTAGAAATATAAATATCTTCGTCCCAATAAAATTTTTTTTTTTAATGGGTAGAGAAAAATTATTTTAAATAACCAAAATACTCACTAGGAGATGGAAAATTAATATCAATAAAGTATTTTGGGATAAAAAAAAATTATAGTAATTAATTAAGACTAACTAACAGACCTAAAATTTATACACATTAAATTAAATTGGAAATTGCCCTTAGTTAAATTATAGAAAGCAATGCCGCAAAGATTATATTAAATATATAAATATTTTGATTTTAATATAATAAAATCACGAAATTGGTTTTGAATTAAATATCACCATATAAAACTATATATTCTTACTTGGCAATATATTTATTAAATGATTATAAATTAGGTTTGAATCTAAATATAATATATTATTTATTGCCCATTGGCGGGCACCACCAAAGATAAAAAAAATAAAATAACATAATATGTATAATGATAAAATGATTAAAATCCATAATAATATCGTAAAAGATAATAAATAAACCAGTAAAAAAAATAAAAAAAATCTAGGACTCATTCCTCACCTCGATCATTATTGTTATGTTATTATGTGATAATAAAATAGTAAAGAATGGCAAAAAAAAAAAATAATAATATGATGAGGTTGGTAAAATACCCTTAATATATAATATCAAGGTTTCGTTATTTGCACTATTGTCTCCCTTGGTCTTTATCTCATTTTTTAATAACTTTTATTGAATAATATTTTTATTTGCAAATATCTTTATGTAGTATTTAAATATTATATATTTAGTTAATAATTAAAATTCATTTGTTTTTCTTTTTTGTAGGTGTTTTTTATTTATATATATATACTATATTATTAAAATAAAAAGAAAAAATAAGAATATGTAATAAAAAACTCTTATTTTAAATATTAGGGGGGGTTATTTTATACCATTACGACTTAATTATTATGTGAGCGTAAGATCAAGGGTATATGATATGAGTGTAATTAGGGAGGATCATTACGTGCTTCATTATAAATTAGATAGAGCGTAATTACTAACGTACATAGAGCTCATAATAATTTAATGTTTTCTATTTATGATAAGATAGTTATTAATATCGAGGTGGAGTGGAGGATAAAAAAAATACTCTTAGATAATAGTTTGTAATGTATATATTTGAAGTCAGAAAATTATAAGTATATAATAAATGATATAGATTTAATTTTTAAATAAAATGTTGTTTACTTGCAGTTTGCCAAAAAGAATATTAAATTAATAAGGAAAGACTAAGTTTAAAAAGAAATATAATATTACAGAAATATCATTATTATTTTATTATAATAGAAGAGTATTCAAAATAATTGGTAATGAAAATCAAATATAAGAGGGAAAAGAGATAATTCGATACTATATTTATGCTAAGATAGATCAAACACTAGTCATTGTACATAAGAGTTTTCAAAGTAAAGAAGAGAGTTATATATGCTTATATAGTTATACCTCCGTCACTATTGTATGCATGGAATATTGTATAGATAGAATATATGGAAAATATTTATTAAATGATGTTAGCAGGTCGAAGAACAGAGAAGAATATCTTTATAAGCATGTGTCAGTGAGTTCAGTTCAAATTTTTTAATCAAATGAAGCATACATCCTTGCAAATGTACAAACTATAAGAGATAACGGGGGAGATTGTGTAGGCATAATAAAAATAATATAAAAAAATAAATTTTGAATAAAAATTAGATAAAAAAATTAGAATAAAAAAAAAATAATGATGAGAATAATAAAACTAATATTTTTATTTAATATAGTTTTTTATTGAGATAAAGTGGGGGCTATTTATATGGGGGGATTAGAATATATAATGGAATACAACTAAACAATAAAACTAGAATGCTACAATAATAAAAGATACCTCAACCCTCAAGATAAAATAATAATTGGTATGAGGCCTTCAGAGGGAACAGGGACATTAAATGATATATTTAAGAAATATAAGAGAATAATAAAATAATTTTTACGTTCAAGATATAAAATTAGAGAAATAAAAATTATGAGCATAAAAAATTTTGTATTTAACTACATAATTATATTTACCAAACTCATTATCTTAATTCACTACCATAAATAAGCATCTTTAACCAAGTCTAACACCTTAAAGTAAAGATATAAATAATAAAAATAATATAATTTTTTGTATCCATAGATAAAGAAACGGAATAATTTTAAATTGTTTAGATAGACCATCTCATAATGAAATTAAGAACACGTCATTCGTTCTTCACTAAACATATTAAAAAGTAAATTGGAAATAGGTTTAATATTATTATTAAATACTTCTAAATATTTGAAATATAAATAAATTTCTTTCATTATAATAAAAAAAAAATTATACTACTACTCATATAAAAATTTTATTATTTAATCTAACTAATATAACCTTTATAAACTCTCGTATTCACTTGTCAGAACTTATGATCTAATATATTATTATCTATTAAAACTCCATTGCCCCGTAAACCGGTTGATCACCCTCCATGCTCCCTACTTTACACCCCAAACATTATATACTATTTATTATATTTTTATATTAAGAAACGTAAATAAATTAATAAATATAACAATTCAATGAAATTTTTTTTTCTAACGAAATATTTTTATTTTTAAACAAAAGTAAAATTTTTGTTTTTATATTCTAATTATGTATATATTATATTTTATATATTTTATAAATATATTTTATAGGTGAGATATTTTAGGGGTGGACTCTAAAAATAATATAGGTATATATTAAATAATTAATTAGAGTAACTCGTGAGCTTTATCACGTTAGTGCATGTTTATGCGTTGATGAATATTTTCTATATCAATATATAAATATCTTAATACACTTTTCTTACAGTTGTATTATAATATAACTAAGCTGAAAAATATATGGCACCTTATATTTTTTTAAAAGGTGGGTGAGTGAAATAATATTTTTCTACCCTTTTATTACTTGCCCTTATATTTATCTGAATCTATAATTAAATAACCTTTACAAATTGATATTTTTGTTTTGGGGTAAATTATTAAGCGGGGGTTGGAGTGGGCGGAGGGTGTAAGGTAAGGGGATAATATTGTATTTTTCACTAGTATGTCCACTCCGCTGTTAGATCGTCTAGCCCTATATAAATATTGGGGAAATAAATAAAAATTAAAAAAAAATTATTAAATTGTCATGATTGTTATGTATGAATATCAAAACAACTTAAATACAATGCTGAAATAGAAAACAAAAATGCTATATAATACGCTAGAAAATAAAAAACAAAGTCAGAAAAAATAAATTACCTCGATGCTTTCCCCTACCCGATACTAGCTATCTATCTTCTTCTCCCTCTTCTAATATATTATCCTTCGCTCAATAAATTACTTTTTTAAGAGCAGTTTCATTCTCATCATAAGTTACCTTTCCCCACTTCCCCCCCCTATCTTTTTCGTTTTTCTTTCTCTTTTCTTTTCGTTTTCCTTTAAAAATAATATCATCATAACAATAAAAATTATTTAAAATAGCGGTAAAGGGGTCCAAAAAAATTTTCTTCTGGGTAAAAAATTAAAAATTATTTATTGTATTATGTATTAAAAATTTAAAAAACATGCAAAACTTGTAATATAATACCGAAAATACTAATTATTTGGGTGGATGGATTTGAAATTTAGCACTGTTAATTTTATTTTATTCGACTAATCAATATAGCACCTAAAATAATAAAATATTAATGTTGAAAGGCCGAAAGGAAATATATTTGGACAGTTGAGCCCAGCCTACTCCGCTCACCACCATCCTCTACAAATACACCATAAATAAATAGGGTGCGCTCTCACTCGGCTGCCCGCTCCCTCTCGCTTTTTCATTTTTTTTAAAAAAATAACTTTTTGTTTCCCTTTTTCTTCTTTTTGTTCCCAAACGTAAATTAGGCCAGGATCTATTACCCGTCTTTCTTTCGTTCTTCATGATATATTTTTGGGAGGGGGGGGGGGGTGTTTTTTTCTCATTGTATATTATAACCATAATAACTCTCTTAAATTATTTTTTTTAATTATTTCCTATTTTATTTCGTTTTTTTATTTCTCCTATTATCTCCCTCTCTTCTCCCTTCCAAAAATTACTTTTCATTTTATGTTGAGTTTGGGGAAAAAATATTCATTTTTTTATCCTACGTTACTTACTCCGTTTTAAATTGAGGTCTCATGTTTTCTAAAACCGACCCCTATTATTTTATTGGTTTATAATAATAATCTATTAGAAACCCAATATGAAATAAACCTTTTTTATAAATATATTTCCCATTAATTACCGAGTAAACAATTTCTATTTATATTAAAAATTAACTATAATTAATATTTCATATCTTAATATATAAATATAAGTTAATATTATAATAAATTACATTATTTTATTACTAATATATTAATTAAAATATATTATTAATAATTTAATATAATATATTCCAATATATTATATGGTCAATATGTTTATATTAATTAAAATTATAATTAAAAAAATTCTTTAATAATTTAATAATACTTTTTACACAAAAGCAATAAAATAAATTAATAAAGATTTTCTTGAGTGATTTCATAAACTTTTTAATATCCTTTTTGTTTTATTATAATATTTTGGGTTATTTTTTTTTAAAATCAAATAGAGAGGGACAGTATTCATAAACCCATAAATATTATTTATTTATTTTAAAAACAAAAAAAAATACTCTCTAGTCGCTTTATTTTAGTTGATACGTTTTTTTGGAGGTGAATACTTATAAATAATTTAAAATCTCTTTATTACCTTTTTTATTATTATATTCTCATATATAAAATGTGATATATATATTTATATTTTTAAGTTTTTTTTGTTATTTTATTAATTAAAATAATAAAAATAAGAAAATTAATAATAATTAAACTTTATATATTTATATGATATATAAATTGTTCTCTAAGTGTATAGAAGTGTTGGCTTTTTTCGTTTTTCGTGACTCTACCTGAAATGGGTTACCTTTGATTGAATTCCACAGCCGTGATTTTTACTTTGACTGTAAACAGTATTTTTTTTTGGGGGGGGAAAAAAAAAAAAAAATTAATGGGACTGTAATAAAAATCTTATTATTTTTTTAATTAAACCACACAAACATAAAAATTTTAAACTTAAAATTGTAATTTATGGGTGGTTTGGGGTGTTTTTTTTTTTGTTTTTAAATACACTTATTTTTTGTTTTTTACCCTTGGGGAAAAAAAAAAAAGGTTCCCCCCTTTTTATAGCCAAAGTTTTTTATGGGGGGGGGTGGAGGGGGTGTTTTTTCCCCAAAATGTCCACTTGCGACGAGCCTGACAGACTAAGTGTCCGCCCATGTCCTCGTGCTTGGGGCCCAGAGTAATGGTACCATTATTATAGAGAGAGGGAGAGATTATAAAATCTTTCTTATCTCTGTATAAAACGCCTTGCCACACGGGGGAACGGTTGTCTAGAGCTTTCCCCGAATGATGTATTACAATATATAATAATCTAAATAAAGACTTTAGGGGTGAGGGGGCGCGAGAAACTGGTATCACGAAGTATGAGGTAATAACGGTAGGGGGTGCTATTTTTGTAGGGCGGGTGATATAATTAAACATAGATTTAAAATATTGGGGTGTGGGGGCCCGCCAAAAGAAAGGAAAGAATGTTGATTAGATCCTATTAAGTAATAAACCTTTCCCAAAACGGAAAAAAGAAAATTTCTTGACTAGTAAGTTGTTGCCTTTTTTCTTGTTGTATATGTCGTCAAATAAATAATAAAAGAGAAAATAATAAGATATATATGTGTGGTTCCCGTCAGGATATTGCGCCCGTCCCGAAGGACGCCCACACCCTAAAATATAATTTTAATCCGGAACCGGATATATATAGTATATAAGAAAATAAATTTACTAGCTTTGGTAATAATTAAATTTATTTTTTTAGGGCCCATTTATTTTTTTTTTATTTTTTATTATTTTTTTTTTAATATAAATAACTTTTTTAGGATAAATAAAAATATGATAAAAAAACCTTTTATTGTTTTATGTACACTCACCATTTATTTATAAAAATAGCCTTTTTTCTCTCTAGAGCACTTTCTAACCAGGGGGGGTTAATATAATAAAATTTTGTTTTATTTTTACCAAAAATTAAATAGGTTCCTTTCCATTCCCCTAGGTATATCAATGGGTTTTTTTAGAAATATAGGGGGGGTCGTTTTCATAATTATATAATCTCCATCTTTTTATTATCATCGGATAATGTAAGAATTAGGGAGCCCAGGAAACCTCTGCGGCCCGGCAAGAAAAGAGAATAGAGCTGATTGCGTGTTGATTGTGGAAACAAATTGAAAAGAATAATGACGTAACGATAGAAGATAATTGAAAATAGAATTGCATGTTTAGTGTGCAAGGAGGTCCGTGGGGGAGAGGTGAATACTCAAAGGTAGAGGGGAGAGGGGGAGTATGGGAGAGGGCAAGTGATTTCGTAATATATATGATAGAGGGGAGTACAGCTAGAGTAATATCTAGTATGTCTATCTCAACTTCGTGGGGTGTCTAGACTGGGGGCCAGTGGATAGAGCCATATATCCTATTTCCTAAGGGGTTATTTACCAACCCGCTGCCGACATCTTTTAATCTGAGGGTTTTAATAAGGTCTACTTCTTATCTACCCTTTTTTTTACTCAATCGCGAAAATAGTTTTTGTATAACTCAATTAAAGTAACTAAACATAACTAAAAATATATTTTTAAGGGAAATAAACGGGGATTTTTTTTATTTATCTGTCATGTATTTCGAGAAAAATAAATAAATAGTAAAAAATAAAAAGTGTCGGGAGTGGGTGGAGAGGTATGTAATCTCCCTACAAAAATATAGGCCTATCGGGGGTACAACTTTGTTTTGTATTTTTTGTATTTATTTTGTTATTGTTTGTAAATGGTAAGGGGGGGGGGAGGCTTTTTTGGCGCACCTTAGTCGCTCATATTTTAAGTTATATCTATTTTTTTTATTTTTATAGGAAATAAAGCCTCCCCGCTATAGGGTATTACTCCGCTCGCCCCATAAATAAATAATTTTATAAGTTGTTTTTAAACTTTGAAAAAAAACATAATAAAAGATATACATCAATGGTATATAGCTATTCTCATATATACTCCCCGCTACCTATCATAACTATAAAAAAAACGTTATAAATTGCGGGATGGGACCCTGCTGTAATTAAATAGGATACTTTATATTATTTGTGGAAAAATAATATTTTGTGTAGGGGGGGGGAGCCCTCTACCCTCCTCAGTCCTTTTAATAAAATAACAAATATTATGGAAGAAAAAAAAAAAATGGGTAATCCGGTAAAAATAAATAAATTAATGCCGTTAAAATATGAATATAATAGACAAAAAACAAATAAATAAACACCCCTATTATGGAAAAAATTTTTTAGTTGGGGGGTAATATAGGTATTTTATAAAAAGGGGTGGGAGTAATACTCGGAAAAAATATTATTACGAAAATGGTTCGGGAGGACCTGAGTAAAGGGGGTTGAGAAAGGGTTTTTCCCGGTATTTTTTTCGGAATACACCTATTGGTTGCGTGGGTCCCATGAAAATAAAATGAGGAGAAGATAGTGCTGCCGGCCAGGTGGGAAGTTCACTAGTAGAGTGGAGGTATGGATATTTAATAAAGAAAGAAAAATAAGGAAACAAATAAAAAAAAAAAAAAAATTTGCTACTCGTCTCTCTTCGTGCCTACCTTCCTCTCTCATCACTCCGAAGGTGAAGAAAAATCAGCACTAAAAATAGAAGACAAAAACACGAGAGAGTAAAACACTATAGGAATATACATAGGAATTAGGTCGGTATATAGTCAAATAAATAAATATAGAGGAGGACACATTGAATAAAAAACTAGAGAATATAGGGTCGAAATAGGGGTACAAGTGTGACAAAGGGAAATGGGGAGGTGCAGAGACAAGAAAATTCAATAATAAAAATTTTGAAAAAAAAAAAAAGGTAAGGTAACGCAGCGCATATTATTATAGTAATAATGATACTTATTTTTTATCCTATATTTCAGAACCATACAAGGAATAAAGTCAGACCATATTTTTTCTTAGCATTTATCGTCATGTAAGAATAACTGAAATCGTATGGGCTTTAAAAGTAATTGCATACTTTATTATTAATCACTTTCTCGGATAGTGAGACTCAACCCTGTTGAATGATTAGAAAGCTTACAGTCAACGCGGCCCGAGACAGGAGGGGGTGTTGCCCGGGTGAATGAGGGAATAGTTATTTTTGGGGGGTCTCTTTTGTTAGAGTTAGTCGATGCTTATGAATAAAGAGATTAGAAATTTTTGCGTTCATAAGAACTCAGTAGCTGAGAATTAGTAGGTGGGATTAGTCTTACGGCCTACTCCTTATAACTTTGTATTGTGGTACTGTTTTATTATTATAGATTTGATAAGTGTAATTGGGGTTGTAGATATGGGATTTGATGCTACTCCATGGCCAAGAAATAGCAGTATGAGATAATCTTTTCTGTGTTTGATTGAGAGTGGAAAAAAACACTAATATGAGATGAGTTAGTGTGGTATTGTTTTGTTATTGTTTTTTTTTTTCTCAAAGAAAGAAAAAAACTAGGCTTATCAATCCATAGTAATTGTAAGAAAGGGAAAGCGTGGAAAAGTAGAAAAAGAAAGGAAAAAATAAATGCAGATGTTGTTTAAGATTTTTTTTTATATTATCATATTTACTTTATTATAACAGTTTTGAGCTTTTTTAATTTTTGCATAGTGGTTTTATGGCTATGTATTCAGTTTTCGTTTCGAATACCGAATAGGATTAGATCAATTTCTATAAAATCTCGTGTTATGTTTGTGTTTAATCTTTATCTTTTCACTTTGAGTCCAGAGCGAGGTTTTTGGTATTACAGTAATCAGGCAAATAAGTTTAAAAAAGGCTTATGCCTCGACTTGAATAGCTATTATCCCCAAATAGAAACCTCATTATTGCGTTATATCACTCGTATTCTGGAAAAGAACCCCCATCGCATATACGATAAAAGTCTTGATTTGTTAATTTTCCCTTATTTAGATCATATAATTTTCATACTTACACCGACATCAATTGGAAAAAAAAACTCATTAGGGCATATCCTGTACTTGGTACAGTAACACTGCAAAACAAGCTTCTATGGGTAGCATCAAAGTGAATGTATGGTCGATCAAGTCGTTTTTTAATTGTAGATTTAAAATAGGTTAACTTAATTTAACTTTTCATTTTTGGTAATTATGTTTCAAATATTGGAGGAGTGGTAGAGCTAATATTGAATTTTCTATTTTCAATGTACGTTTATTGAGGATAAGCTAGTTGGGCAAAGAACCAGTTATGAATGGCTTTTACAGAGAGATATATAGAGCGGATACCTGATTGAATTTAGCCTGAGACAAGGTGTGAACATATTGATAGTTGACATTTCTCATATCCAGTGGAGAAATCCTTGATCATCCCGAATAGACATTCGAGCATTAATATCTGAAGGGCTGGGGTCAAAGAGAATGTATACTTTTAATAGCTATGCGAAGAATATCGCGTAGGAGGTAGGATAGTGATGTTGTCTTAATGAGGTTTTTTATAATGTTAGGGTGGAGATAGTTTGGATCATAATATATTCCACATCTCAAAAAAAGTTTCGGAAGAAATCTCTCTTCTTTACTGTGGGGATAATAATTGAAATATTTTAGATACATATTTAAGAATATATCTTGCTGAGTGACTTTGATATTCTTTTTGGTTCCTTTTCTCGCAATCTTTCTTATACTCTAAAGGTTTATGCGTTTTATGCTTTTTGTGTGTTTTCTTGTCGATAATGTTTTATTAACGTATATAGTTTTATTAAGCGTTATCTCCACATCACCGCCAGCAATGATTATGTAAAGGACAATTAAAAAAACCTATAAAACGTTTTAGAGTAGTGATCGAGAATTGAAAACGCTATGACTACTTCAGGTTTTTTTCAAAACAGTGATAAGGTTGATTCCTTCTGATATTATATCCAAACCTCTAAGAACATACATAGTTTAATTTTGGCATCGCGCTTATTGAGATTGGAAAATGTTTCGACATGGGCCTTTATATGACAGAGAGCGACGCGAGCATGTATTCCGCGGAAATAACAAATCCAATACTATAATTAAGTGCTTATATTTTTGAGAGAAGACTTTCAGCGATATATGCGTAGATTATCTTAACCCATTGGAATGGGATTATTTAAAGTTAGATCGCTTTGGTTGGTGAGACTTTTATCTTCTTATAAGCATAACACTAGTTTATACTGGGCACCTGATGAGGATAGTGAATTGTAATAGATGCCCTTCTGGTATTTGATGGCATGGAGTGTATAGACCGCCCTCGAGTTTCATCGAAATGAGTTATGAAATTTGGTTTGTTGATAGATACGCAGACAAAATTTGGTTCCTGTTGTTTTCAGAGTTTGGTGGATTTGCCGAAGGGTCCGGCTGTTAAATACATTTTTGAGGCGGTTATCCAATGAGCCCGTGTTGTTATAAATTGTGATTGGATGAGAGTACCAGTTACTTCTAGTTTTCTACCCTCCCTAAAGAATATTTCTCTGCCGAAATTATTTATTGTGATGTACGCAAAAAATTGATTTATTTCCCCTCACCCACTGGGTTATGTATTGGTGCTTTTTTTATACACAAGCCAAATGACTCTCTAAGAAAATAAGATCCACGACCGACGCACGCTAATAAATCATTTATCCTCCTATGAAGTAAAGGGAGAAAGCAAAACTTCTAAGATTAAGCGCGCAAACCTCACGGAAGTTTGTTGTGGTCCCCATAAGTTTTATCGGTCCTAAAAAGTAGTACTATCACAAAAGAAAGAACTTCTGATGACCTATTAGATGGAGCTCTGCTTCCATGGTAACTGCTGTTCAAATACCACCCATAGCACATAAATCGACGCAGGCCTAGAGGATATTAAAACCCTCACATGTCTCGACACCGCTGGGGGGGTCTTTACCTTTCTAAGAGACCTGATCCCCTATTTGTAATCCACAAATGGTTTCCACCCCCAAAATTTTGTATTATATATATAAAAATCACCTTGTGGAGAGTTCTGTCTATTTTTTAGACACTGATTGGATATTGTTAATCTAAAAGATTGAGGACAATGACTGGGATCGTTTGATAAGGGTACAATCTCACTTTAGGTAAGATCATTGTTAGGGTCTCGCTGACTGTTGTAGAATCTTATTTATTGTCTATATAATCTAATGCCCTTTAATTATTGCTTTTTTTCCTCTTACTGATTTTCATTGTTTTTGCAGTTTATCTCTTATTAGTGTTTTTTGTGTTTATTGTGTTATTTTGTTGTATTTGAAATACATTATTTATATTTTGTATTTGTGTCGCGTGTTTTGTTCTTTTCTGAGGATGGGCTTGTTGTGTCTTATTATATTTTCTCTGTTTGTTATTTTTGTGTTTTTTTTTTTGATGTACTGTTAATTTTTTGCCAGCAGAAGTGCTGGATCTACGTTCTCGATAGTTTTTTCTTCTTCCTGCCTATTGAAATAGGTATTACTTTTTCTCGTCTTTCTGTTTTTTCGTTTTTCTTTTTTTTTTTTTTTGTTCACGAAAGGGATAAATCAATTTCAGTAATAAATTTCTTTTTTTTTTTTTTTTTGGTTATGTTTTGGGGTTGTTTTTATTTATTCTTTAATTAATTGGTTGTAAGAATTATTTGAAAAACTAACGTTTATCCTCCTGCTATTTTTGTATAGATTTTATTTTAATGATAATTACATTTTTTTTTTTCACCTTATTGGTACCAATAAAAGTTAAGAGTTTATATTGCCCACCGTTCATTTAGCTACTTTTTAAGTGAGATCATACAGTGCGTTCGAAAAAACCTCAAATCATAACCCCACACATTTACAACAGAGAACAACAACAGGGGAAGAATATTGAGACCCGGGGTATATTAATTTTTATGCCCCCTCCCTTATCTTTATAGTTAAAGCAACGGTTCAAAAAATTTGCATCAAAACTGCGGAAATATGGTGTCTTGTGCCTAGATTTAATATTATTAACCGAAGCTATCGCAATATCAAAATGCCAAAACCATAATACTCTAATTAAGTAAAAGATTACCTTGAGTGAGAGGATAGGATGCAACAAACTCAACCCGGGAAAAAATTTTTAAAAATTTGGGGTTACCAAATCGGGGACAAAGAAAAACCCCTAACAATCTAATTAATCCTTAAACATGAGAATTAAACGTACCTAAACATAATAACAAAAGTCATCCGAATCAAAACTTATACGAAAAACTGCACAATAAAACGTTTTTTTTATAACGACATTGTAGCAAACGATTGCACAGCTGATTAAAAAAAAAAACTGTTTTTTTCCACCATTTTTGAATGGTCACAAACATATTTTCGCCTCTCCAAATACAAATTGTTTTTATTTTATTATTAACAAAATGTAAAAAATTATTTCATAAAACCTCCCCTAAAATATAGTTAATTATTTCCACAAATAAGTTTGGGGGGTTTTCTTTTAAATGTAAATCCGCTCGCCGCCCCAAAATAACCAAAGAAAATTCCCAAGGATAAAAATATAAAACTTTTCTAAAAAGTTCAAAATAATCAAAAAAAAACAAAATCATTTTCCTTTCAGTAAATTACTTTATATTCTTTGCTTCTTTCCTCCTCGGTTTTACCCCCATCGCCATCTTGAGTCCTTTACTACTGGTTGACATAATATTTGGGGGGGGTAAAAAAAAAAAAAAAATCAACAAGGAAAATCATCACTCCCTCAACACTAACCCTAAATTCGTCTTACTGAAATTCAAGTAAAGACAACTTTTTTTCTCTATGGGTATATTCTTAATAACTGTTACAATTAATCATTCTTTCTCTTTCTTCCTCTCCTCCCTTTCCCCCACCCATACACAAAAATCTTTTAAACAATACAAAACAACAAAGGTTTTAAAAAAAGCTTCAAAAACAAAGCGCCCCAAAAATCACAATGGGGGGCGGGTGCTTGTCTTTTTTCGTCCTCTCATGGGGCAGTTGTCTTTTACAACGGTCCCCCTATTTATCCCTTTCTTTCTTCAAACCCTCCCTTTTTCTTTTTCTTTTTTTTTTTTTCTTTCTTTTCCAAAGCATCATAAAAACTCCTTTAACACCCAATCAGTTATCAAACTAATTTAGTTTAAATCTCTCTTAACACATGGGGCCAAAAATAACCAAACAAAGTTTTTAAAAACAAATTTAAACTAAATTGATTTATTTCATAAACTTGGGGGGCCCGAAAAAATTTTGTCAATCTTTTGCGGAATCCTACAACACCTATTGTCGAAAGTGATTCCTGGGTTACTAAAAGAGTAGGTATCAAACATCCATAATAACAAAAAAAAAACTTTCAAAAAATTTCGGCGGGGTTAAAATCCCATGGGGGAAAAATAAAAACACCCTAAAAGAAAAAAAAACAAATTAAAAATGGTACAAAAAAAAGAAACAAAAAACCTAAAAAACAAAAAAAATCAATAACTCTACCAAAGGAAAAAATAACAAAAAACGGGAAAATGACCGAAAATTCCTCCCTCCACACCTGTTTTTTTTTTACTTTTAAAACCCAAAAAAAAAGTTTTTCTTTCAACCCCCTTAACGCTAATTAGGGTACAGGTTCAAAAAAAAAGTTTTCTTTCTAAAATTATTCTCTGCCCCCCTCCCCCACTAAAAAGGAAAAAATAGTCTTTGCTGCCTCTTCTTTTACCCCTTCTTTTTTTTCCTCTTCTTCTTTCTTTTTCTTTTTTTTCTTTCTTTTTTTTTTTCAATGCATAATTCTTTTTTCTTAAAAAACAAATCAGAATTCTATTCATTGTACACCCCCTCGTTTCTTTATCTCCTCCCTCCTCTCCTTCTTTATTCTCTTCCAAACTGGGGTCATAAAATATTATATCTGTATCATATTCCTAATTTCATCAACCTAACTTTTTCTTACATACTCTCTCTACCTCCTCAAATGGTTTTAACTTACTCTCAAATCCCCCATCACATATAACCATCATCAATTACCATCATCATCTCAATCTTCATGATCATTTCTCGGGTATTCAGCTGCTCCTCTTTTCTTCCTTCTCTTCTCTTCTCTCTTTACATTTCTTCTCTTCAACATAACCAATCTACTCTCTGTGCCTATCTCCCTCTCTCCTCTCTCCTCTCTCGTCTCTCTCTCTCTCGTGAATATCTCATCTCTTCTTCTATTTCCTCTCTCTCCTCATCCTCTCCTCCCTCATCTCTTCTCTCCTTTTTCTCTTTCTCTTCATCTCTCTCTTCCTCCTCTCCTTCAAACTCTCTCTCAATCTTCTTCATCCTTTTTCTGCGTGGCTTCTTCTTCTCTTCTCTCTTCTTTTTTCCCTCTCCATTCCCTCAAGCAACTCTACACAATCATAACCTCAACTTTTTAATCTTAGCAAACGGTTCCCTTCTATCTTATAACCTGGGCTATTCAGAAAACAAAATGAAAATAATAAAAAAAAATGAAACTAGGGGGCAAAAAAGAAATAATAAAATCAAATACAAGAAAACAAAAATTTCATGGTAACAGAAGCAAACCTGCCACCCCAATAAACCACAACCTTAAACACAATTAACCTAAAAAAGAAAGATTATGAGCAAGAACCAAAGACTCCTATGACCCTATTACGAAAACACCAAAAAAATAAACTCACCCAGTGCATTGATAATTACAACTAAAAGCCTTAATTCAAGGACTTTTTAGGAGTTTGTTTGTTTGACTTATGTTATTTTTCACTGCTGTAATACCACAATACGGCTTTCTTTCTGTTTCAGGCTAACCAACTATTTCATCTATAGCCGAAACACTGTAAAAACCAAGGTAAAAACCAGCTTTACATGCCCCGCCCCCCCCCTCCGCCCCCCCCCCGCACTAGAATAATTTCCTGTCAATTTGATATCACTAAACCACACACAAACAATAATCTCCCCCCCAACTCCGTTTTTTTAACCGCTTAATAAAAGAAACACCCAAGTATTTTCTTCTTATTTTCTCCCTTCTTCCTTTTATTCTATATTTTTTATCTTACCCCACACCACCCAAAAGCTCTGTCCCCCCCTCCCCCCCCATTTTTTAGAACACAAAAATGAAAACATTCACCATCAACACAACAACCGTGTTCATTTTCTTTTTTTGTATTTTTTAAAAAAATTTTAGAGCCCCTTTATTTTTTTTATTTATGAAAACCACCGCACTGAAAAACAAGATCAAGGCACAAACATTTTACGAAACATTTTAAAGCAAAAGTTATTTCACTCGAAGTAAATACTAAAAATAATGTTTTTTAATATCTCCATCAATAAAATCACCAATTTTCCGTTTTTTTGGGGCGGTTTTTTCCCACCTCACGTTCAAAATATCGAATAGTATAATGCACTGGACTTTCATACAGCCGCGAAAATATCCCCCCCCCCTCACTCCTTGATCTTTTTTTTCCCCCAATAACGGAGTTACAAATACGGGTTGTTCCCTCACAACCCTAGTAACACGGTTTTGGCCCCCCCAGCAATTCACACGCCCTTTCTTTAAAAACATAAACAAAATGAAATAAGCCCCCCCGCCGGGCACTACATGAAAATAGTTATTAAAAGATAAGGGAAAAAAAAAAAAATTAAAATGTGGTTTTTTTTTTTTTTTTTTTTTAACTTAAACCCCCAAACAACACCAACACCAACAAAAAAAAAAAAATAGACCCCCACTACCTTATAAAAAACAATGTTAAAATTCGAAACCCCCTTTTTTTTAAACAAACAAATAAAAATTACTTTACAGCGTAAAATTTCCTAGTAAAAAATCCATAGATGATTCGCTCCACATCCTTTTAAATTCTACGTTTACTGGTTGGTTTTTTCTTCCAATTAAGTAGAATCATCTTGAGATTTGTTACAATCTCCCATTTATTCCCTAAAAGCAAATACTAAAGTTTAAGACTATTTCCCTCCTTTTCTCTATTCATTTATTCATATCCTAACCTTTATACGTTTCCAGGTTCTTATATACTTACACCCTCTATTGGATTCTCGCTCATCCTCATCTCCTGGGGGTCACCCTTCACCTTCACCTTCCCATTCACTTCACTTAATTAATATATTACTTATTATATATATAATAAGTGGTAAAAGAGCATTTTTAATTATCTTTTTACCTTTACCCGGCTCCTTATATTTTAATTCTATATTTTTTTATTTTTTTAAATTAATTATTGTATTAATTTTATCCGCGGGCCTCTTTACACAGTTTATTCATTATCTATTTTTATTTTTATTACCTCATCTATTATTTTACTTATAAATGTACTATATCATCATTGCATTACTATTCAATTATTATTCTTTTTATTTTAAACTTTTCATATTCCTTCCCAATTTTACAAAATTCACTTTATTTTTTAAGCCTCTCCCAACAATTACCTCTCTCCACTTCTGGTTTAAGTCAGACCTATACAACCCATTTTTGTTTTTTTTCCCCTCTTCCACCCCCCCCTTTTTCCCCCTCCCCATTACTTTTGTATAGCATTCCCCTCTGTTGTTAGATGTATATATATTATTAAGTTTAATTTATCCTATCTTTACCTCCTTATACCTCCAACAGGTATACTGACTATTTAGTATTAGGGGTTGGCCATTTTTATTAGTCTTATCTCCACTTTACTCATATCTTTCACCTTTCTTCATTCATCTTCAACCCCTCCGGGTGTGTCGCCCTCCCCTTTTTTTTTTTTCCATAGCCCCTTTATACCGCTAGCGGGTTTAAAGAATTGAGTGTATATTATAATTTTATATATGTTTTAAGGCTTTCCACTGATCTTGGATTAATAATAAACGATCTAAGACGTAGACACTACTATTGAAAACCTTCATATATATTATTATGGTTACTACACTACAACCCCCCGGGTAGCTATCTTAAACTCATATTACAATATATATGAGCATATATAACTACATTACATTGGTTTATATATTATTTACATATATATACTCACACTATAATACGGTACCCAAAAAATACTATAATACATATAACTCTATACTATGGCAAGCATCTAATATAATACTGAAAATCATATCCTAAAGAACCCACTCCACAAAAAACTTTTTATACTAACCATCATCACTATCATATATACATATACTATATAATATATAACCATCATTATGATATGATTTGATAATTAACCGTATTATTATTACTGATTTGACGTATATTGACACCATTAACTAATCGACAACAATTGTCTGATATTCTAAAAAGGCGGAAACCTTCATATGATATGATTTAAGAAGTATATATTTGTATTATAATATTAATTAATAACTATAACCCCACTTCATACTATAATATAACCCTATAAAAATAATATACTATAATACTAGCATATTCATCATTTATTTATATCACAGGGATTTGCAAAAATACCGGTTTCTTTTTAATTTCGCTCTTTTTTTTTGCAAAAAAAAAATCGGATTTTTTCTTTATTTTTAAAACAATGATTTTTTTTGTTTTGCTAACCATTGTTTTAGTTAAAATTTTTCCGAGCTTCTTTTTTTTTTTATTGGATCACAATTGACTGACCAATGACAATGATTAAAAAATACGAACCTCTTCAATACTCATTCTCCCTCCTTAGGCACTTTTTTTAATATGACTATTTATTATATCTAGATATTTTTATATATTTACAGTTGTATATTATTATATTTACTACTAAACATTTTTGTAAAACCCACCTAATTATTTTATATATTATTTTCTATTTTTCAATACAAACACTTTCCCTCAATAATTCACTCTAAATCTTCTACTTTTTTAAAAAATTAAAAAAATAAAACTTTTCAATTATTATTATAAAAAACAACTTTAACAAAAAAGTCATTAAAAGTTAAATTAAAAATTTTTACATAAAAAAAAATAAAAAAATACTATATATATCTATAATACTAATGTATATATATTATATGTTATTAATATTAGTTATTTAGTATAATACAAATAAGTAATATACTCCATTATCTCTAAAAGACTTTTTTTTAAGACCTACACCTATAGGCCTAATGATATACTATCCTACCTAACTGATTTATGATCTTACCCCACCACAGTTGACATAACTATTTAATATTATATATTTTTTATGTATATAATTTACATTTATACTCATAAATCGCCCTTATATATAAAAATAACGACATCAACACAAAAAGCAGATGTATATTTTTTATCTCAGGTTGGTATTAGGGGGTCGTCGATCCGAGGAAAACTCGAGACATGGTAAGGGAACGGTCGGACTTGCCTTTCTTGTGAGGAGAGCGGTATCAGATGAATGTACAGTAATACTTTCATTTAAACACAAGTAGCTTCCATTCTAAGTATACTAGAGTTTAGAGTGTCAAAACGTATCAACGAGTATATCCGAAGTGCCAAAAAGTATGAATTGATTTGGGTGTGTGGAAGCCAAGAGATGTTGAAGTAGTATGTTGGAATGTTAAACTCAGTGAGGTGCTTGCTAGAAATGGGATGTAGTTCGGATCATTATGCTAAGTCATACAATGAGCATGAAAATTCACACGTTTAGTGCGGGATGCTCTGGAATGGGCACGAGGAAGCGTGATATCGGGAAGGCCCGAAGTAGGGTAAAAATTAAAAAGAGTGAAGCAAGATTTACGTGAACAAGCAGTAATAAGAAAAGATAAGCCAAACCATCGTACAAGAACCACATCCCCGCAAAGATAAATCAGTTCAGACAAACTCGCTACGTACAACAAAACTGACGCAACTAAACTACGCCCAACCTCCCTGGCGCACAACATTACCTTGTTAAGCCCAAGTAAACAGCAAAAGAAGTATCTGGGTGTGCCAAAGTAAGGAAAGGTAAGAATGTCAACAGTGAAGTGGTGGAATGAAGAGGTGATGAAAGTAAAAGTTAAATCAGTAAAAAAAAGGAGTGGTTGAATGTACCCCAACAAAGCAAACAAATGAAATGCAAAGTCTATACAAAGAAAGAATAGCATATAGGTGAATTTTTACGTGTATAGAACGTTGATAGGAGAAAAATAGATGATTATGCTTTTCAAAACGGATTGCATTAACGTAATGAGAAAGCACGAGCAGTAATGAACCAAGTTTGAGAAGGAGGATGAATGGAGAGATACATAACAAGGGAATAGACGAAGCTCTTCTGGTAAAGGAGCGCGAGAAGGTTTCAAACCCCAACTTCAGAAATAAGGGATAACCCTGCTCAGAATAAGCATGAACTCGTTCTGGTGTTTCTATGTGTAACTGTTGAAATGTGATTTGTTTGAGGGAGTTTGTGGAAAGTCACACTTTCGATAAATCTGAAGTAATATGGCAGTAATTGGATTTAGAGGTGATAGATAGACGTGTGTGTGGTTGAACTGTGCTCATAGAAGGAAATATTAGGTTATTTGGGGTATGATGGTATATTTAGCAAAGAAGAGCGATACTTCCGAAGTATACGCTCCGACGATCATAGATTGAAGAAATGGTAAATCTTATGCAAGCGTAATAAGATGACAATTACTGGGGTGATACCACTCGCACAATAACAAGCAGACCACGGAACGCGCCTCATGATTACTTACCCCTCCATGAATTCGATATGGTAATCTTAAGTTTCGCTCTGTACATATAAGCACGTCTCATCGCACCGACCCAGGTCTATACGTATCACACGAGGGACTTGGAAGGAAGAGCATGCCCTAACTAGTACCGGGGGGGCGGGGGGGGCATTCCGTACATACCAAGAGGCGTAGGCACAAGGCAGGGGGCAGACAAGGTACCAGTCCACGGGAGCTAGGGACTATTCTGTTAAGAACATTTAATAAGGGAATTGTATTGTTTATTTGTATCTGTTCATATGGAGATTATGGATATATTGTGGTAAATTTTTCTACGGAGCAGAAAGCATTTGCGTTGAGTGGATTGAGGACTTGTATTGGTGAGTAATCAACAGCAGCCGCAGGTTTAGTGTAGTTAGTAGAGGCATTTGTGGTCTATTAATCTTTATGCATTGAAGGCTTCTCAAATACCATAGTGTAAAATTTGAAGCGGAGATGAATGAATATATATTTGTATTTAAGTTTTTATTGGATTTGCAACAGGAGTATTGATAGGTTATATAGGAAGCTTCTATTGTGCAGGTGTTACGTGATAATTATAGTGTTGGTTCGGTAGGTCTTCTGAACTGGGAAATATTAAAACCAAGAGATTTTATGTACGAGAGTGTAAGGCGTTGTGTTAAGAATAAATCTGGTGGTTCAATAAGCATTGATTGGTTTATGTTATTTTAATCAAGTTGCGGGAGGTTTGAGGCATGGATTTTGTTGTTTCATCTGTCATAGTTGTGTGTATTTTCGTAAGAACTCTTTAGAACTCTATGGGATTGGGTTTAATGATAAGGTAAATTCGTATGTGTGGCGTTTGACGGAGGATTATATGTGTGTTAGAATGAATGGTAAGAATGGAGATTGAGTGGAGGGGCCCTATCAATCCTCATTTTCCATATGCGAATGATTTGTTTTGTGTGGCGATTGAAGAGAGTTTGGGAGGATGGTAGAGGGGTTTTTGGCAGGTTGTGTAAAAGGAGGGTTTTTTGTGATAGGTAAAACGTAGATAATGAGGCACCGAGCGCTTATGCGGTCCCGTGAGTGATGAACAGACTCCACCTCAAGTGAAAGATCTATGAATATAGAAGCTCTGGTGAGGCCTACCCGCCCCTGCGCACCACCATAGTGTACTGAGTTAAACAATTTATTTTTTTTAAGGTATATTGTTTTTATGGTATGCCAGGTAAGGTGTGCTTTGGTATGCAAGTAAATAAATCGTGGTGGTGGAGAGTGGTGAATAGGGGGCCCATCCATAGTCTTTTTAAGAGATGCTATTGGGTAACTTTACATGATGGTTGATGCTGTTCACTTGTGGTTATTTTGTATATGTATGATGACTTATGTTCCTGTGAATATAGACAGAGCGAGAGTCTATAAACAAGTTCGAACTGTCCCCCGGTCTTCTCAGAGTTTCGGAACAATCTGTAGTTGGTCTAGTTGTAATTATAGATATTTTATTTTGGTATATATATATGGGAGGGATCTTGTACTACTGTTATTTAGAGATGTGTGTTGTGTGTTGAAGTGTGAATATTATTAATGATTGATGTTATCTTATTAAACACCCACTTTTGACAACTTGAGGTTTTTGCAACCCTGGCTTTGCGCCTCCATCCGTCGGCAAAGGCCACATGATCTCCCTCGCCATCAGTCTCTCGTAGGATTGGTTTTTTTAGCTGGAATGTATACGTCAAGGCCAAGCTGCCTGAATGAACCCATGTACTTTTCGTACACCTGCGCGGGAGTTCGATTACGAAAAATGTCTTCTTTGAGCTCCACGCCTAAACGAATGTCTGATAGACACACGCCAACCCTAGTAGGGCGTTGCGCCAGAGCGCGCCAGTTATAATGGTTGCACATCAATTTTTAGGGAGCCAGTCCCTTTGGGTGTGGCGTTCTCTTAAAGATGAGGGTGTTAAATGACCGGGGTGGCACCCACAACTCAATCTAGGGCCAAGGGGATCTTTTACATAATACCCACTCGACGGATTCTAACCCATTTATTGATGCGATTGGTCCTGTTCGCATTTCTCCTGTTGGGCACAAGCCTGGAGGTCCAGCCGGCCCTCGTGTTTGAGGGGGGTGTTTTTCTCTTGACTGTCTGGCTTTTAACGAGTGTACCCACGTGGTTTTTTATAATTAATGGTTAACAGACGGGGGGGGGTTCATAGGCTGGGCTTTTCAAGCTGGGCTTTGTATATTATTATTTATAGTTTATTAATAATATTTTTATTATCTATATTTTACTCCCTGGAGGGGTTTACGTTTGTTTTGGTTATATGGGTATGGAGTAGGGAGGAGGTAGAGCCTTTTTTAAGTTGTGATGAGGTGAGGGAGGGATTTTTAATCTACATTATGTGAGGGTGTATTACATGAATGTAGTATATTAATTATATATACTAAACCTTGTATTATTTTTTTATTATATCTAATTATTTATCAGTATATGTGGGGTGGAGGGGGGGGGGGGTAGGGGGTATATTTTTGATATATAGATATTTATATTATAGTATATATATATAATTATGGGTGGAGTAGTATATATATATATATATAGTATGTATTATTTATTTTATTATATTATATATTGATACATGTTATATATCTTATATATGTAGTTATATATATTATATATTAGATAATTTATTATCATATATTATATATATATAGGTATTCTACAGTACAATGGTCATCACCTCCCCATATATCTATACACCTACCTACATTAATTTTATATTGGGGTATTTATATTTAATATAATACACAAATATATCAAATATTATTATAAATACCCCTATTTTTATACTATACTTTATGTTATATTTATTATATATATTATTAGTTCACCTCATACCAAAGCTCAGAGTTATCTACCAATATTATTATATTATTATAAATATATATTATTATATATACTATTAATAATATAATAATCATAAAGAATATATTTAAATAATAAAATTAAAAAAAAATAAAATAACAGACTCGCACTCGTCCGAAACGTGTAGAGTGAGGAGAGTGACCGGGGAGCAAGGAGAATAAGAACTTTTCATTTTATGAGTTCGTTACTAAAATCAAACTTTTTTTATATATTGCAAATTACCTCTTTAACTATATTGTATTTACTGTATTTCAGCTTTAGAGGCTCTTTAAATTTTTTACTCTTTTCTCGCCGTTTTTTCTAAAAGACTTGTATTATATAGTTGAACATTATTTTGGGGGACCCCCTCCCTACACACAAGCCCCTAACATATCTTAAATACCAACAAACTAAAAAAAACA
>JABUQX010123577.1:0-33285 GCA_015478945.1 Trachelipus rathkii | reverse complement strand
TTATATTATATATATATATATATATATTTAAATACTATATTATTATATATATATATATATTATATAATTATATATATATTATATACGTATATTATATTATTATATTATATATTATATATATATTTTATATATAATATTATATTTTATATATATTTATATATTATTATATTATATATATTAATATAATTATATATTAATAAATATTATTTATAAATGAATTTATTTAGATATTTATAAAATTTCATAAGTAGGGAAAATATAAAAAGAAAAAAATATTTTTGCAAGTTAAAAATGCCAAAAGTATTGCAAGTCGAAGACAAGTACCAATACAAAAGCTTCAAGTACAAGTACATACAAGTACCAGTGGTTTTAGAAACCTGCCAGTAAGTCAGTACTCAAAAATTATTAAGTAAGTACAAGTCAAGTATGTTTATTAACAACCCTTGATATTATATTATATTTATATATATATATTTATTATTTATATATATTTATATATTATATATATTTATTATTATCTTATATATATATTATTACTTTATATATTATATTATATATATTATATTAATATATATATATAATTATATATATATATATATATTATTATATATGTTTAGACTTTCGTTTCGTTGATTGGATTGTTGTTATGATTTTTATTCTCATATAATGTTTTGCACATACTTTTATTAACAGATTCAAATGTTTCATAATTAATTATTATAAAAAAGCTTAAAAAATTTTTAAAGAAAAAGAATAAAATGGTTTCAACATTTTCATGCATTTAAGCCTTTCAGTTTTGTTAATTATTACTTATTTACAATAACTTTAATATTTTGTAACTCTACAGCAAAGTTTTTTATTTTATTTGTTTATGAATTGTATTTTTTGAATAGTTTTTGTTTAATGCTCTAGCTACTGAAAAACAGTTCATTCAGAAAGATTAGCGCGAATACGTAGAGAGGCATCGGTTCTCACCTTATTCCGAAAGAAATGGATATTTATTCAATAACGATTTCAAATTCTTAAGTTTTCGCATTTCGCAATTATTACTTCCGATTGTGATTTTTGTCGTAATTTCATATATATATATATTATATATTAATTATATACATATTTATATTATATATATATATATTTATATATATATATATATATTTATATATATATTTCTTATATATAATATATATATATTATTATATATATTATATTATTATATATAATTATTATAATATATTATAATATTATATATATATTATATATATATTTTTTTAATTAAATTATATTATATATATAATAGTATATTATATAATATATTATTATAAATATTATATATATATATTTATTATATATTACTCTTTTTATATATATTATATATATATTATATATTTATATCTTTATATATTATATATATATATATTTATATATATATATAATATATTATTATATTTAATTTATATTATATTATTATTATATTATATATATAATATATATTGATATATTTATATATTTAGTGTTGACGTCATAATTATATGAAGATTGCTGTCGTCAATATGCCTTTCTGACAATATTAAATGCGAAATACTGTTTTTTATGTGCAGTACTAGCTTAGTGAAGTCTGAAGTTCTTTCCTCTAATTTGATTTTTTTATATTACTAACTACTAGACTTTCGTTTTTAGTACGTTGATGGTTTTACTTTAATGTTCATATGTTAGTGGTATGCTTTGAGTGTTTACAACGGACTTTAAATTTCCGAGTGGTTTTTATGATGCGAGTATTCAGCTTGCATGCTTTCAGAATTTATTTTAATATATTTACACGTTTAGATCTAAACGTTGGACTATAACCATTCTGTTGCATATAGTATAAATAATATTATAAATAAAAAAGAAAATAATTCAAATATAATTAAAATATCTAATATAACTATATATAATAATATATATACATATATTTCTATATATATAATATATAAATATATATTACTATAATAATATATTATATATATATAATACAACCCTCACTCCTAATGTTGGAACGTTATAGTATATATATATATATTGATATATAATTATTTTATATTATATATATAATATAATATACTTATATCCTATGATTCGCCGTTGTCGAGTGTGGAGCATGGAACAGAGAGAGCGGAAATCGATATGGACCAGACGAGGGTGATTGAAAAGATGGGATTAGTCGGGAGTTATTGAAATATGATTAATTGTACTGATTAAATGTACTACGCAAAAATGGTTAGAACAATATTTTGGTTAGAGAGAGAGAGAGAGAAGAGAGAGAGAGAGTAGAGAGAAGAGAGGTAGAAGGAGAGAGAAGAGAGAGAGAGAAGCTTTTGTTTTTCTAACAACTTGAAGGAAAAAAAATGCGATTCGGAATTAGAAATGTAATTTTAAACATTTAAATTTTATTTATTTGAATTGTATATCGAGTTTGAATTCAAAATTTATAAAAAATCATTTCTTTTAGCAATTCGGAATATCTATGTATTATACAGAAAATAAAAAAATTTAATAATTGAAGAATTAATAAATAATGGATTAGAATAGGACGGATGGAGTTGTGGTTCCCAAGACAATCGTTAGAGTATCATAAAGCAAATATATTCAAAATTATACATCACACTGCTGAGCAGAGGTCCGGAGAGACCTTTGATCACATTACCTTTTCGTGAATGGAATAACTAAAATAGCGTATACTTATAATAACTCATCTACTTAATGCTGTGATATGATAATAATTTATAATAATAGTGATAGTAGGATATTTTTAAAACAGTTAATATAGTGTATAGCGTAATAATATTATTAAAAGGTGAGATATAGCGATTTTTAGTAAGTATTATATTAAAATAATAGAATAGTAGAGATTATTAGTGAAAATATGTATTCTCTTCTGTAAAAATAATGACGGAGACTACGATATAGTATATAATAGAAAAGTAAATGATAATGCGATAAGTAAATATTTATGAGTTATGTAGTAATAATTTTTAGTGTAATATTTATGTTGTAATAATAATATGTAAATCTATATTGATATATTGGTAAATACTGGTTTTTCTGGATATTTAATATTTTTGTATTTATTTATTTAAGAAGCTTGGTAGCTCAGTGGTAGAGCACCGCCAATGGGGTCCAGTTGAACTGGTGGTGGGATGGTGAGCCGTATTCATTCTTCATTGGACAATTTGATCTTCTCTGCTGCGAGCTCATAAGGTACACCCTCCTGATTAGGCTTAGCCATGAGCTGAGTAGTGTATTTCTGACAAATAAAATATAAAAATAAAAACAAGATATATATATTATTAAATAAGTAGCAAGGTATATTATATTATATTATATTATTATATAGTAATTAACACAATATAAATTATGTATAAAATTAATTTAAAAAATTTAATTTTATTCTATTATTTATCATATAAATCTTCTCCACCAGACTGGGAATAAGGTCGTGTCATGCATCACGAAAAGAAAGACGTAATAATCAACAAGTTACAAAATACTCAAAATTCAATTTCTCTTAAACTCTGATAACATTAATTGGTTGAAATCGCAAGAAGATATCACCATAAGCTTTCTGGGACGCGAAGAGACCCTCACTATGGAAAACTGATATAATTGTAAGGTTCATCCCTATTGACCCGGTTGGGCCCACAACCATGCCACCATACAAAAAACCGCCATTCACTCTATTATAGACATTTACCATTTTCGCGATTCAGACCAATATACATACACATTCTACTCCTTCAGATCATTCGTTCACACGAGATTTCAATGGCACTCTCCTCATTAGGAATATCTCGCACATGTCCAGAAATGTCGGAAGGCTAATCCAACAGAAAAACACATCGTATGAATGGAATACAATAGCCTATAACCAGGACCGGAAACTATCATAAATCATTTTTAAATCCACATAGACCCATAAGACCATTCACAATCTTGTTAAAAATTTGCTCTCCTTCTTATAACCGTCTTATTTTACACCACAACAATCTCTAATACGTTACATTCTCATTTTAATCAATTTATGTTACACTAGCTGCCATAAAGATTGGTCCATTTAGAAAACACAAAGGTTGAACTTCTCATACTATACTTCTTATGTCCATCCATAATTCAACTACTATACGAACTAACAGGTAACACAGGTACCTCTATGTAAGACAATAAGCACAGCAATAAAGACTTAGATCCCTTACATTCACCACACGATTTAATTAGCACCAAGCAAACCTTCCTGCATCACAACATAATTCCTAAACTAACACTTCTCGCCTCCCCAGTGAGGCTTCACTTCGTCATCAAACAACCATAACCTTAATATGGAACTACAGACACAATTGTTCCCAATGTACCTCCACAACTATAACATTTAATTTCACACTGAGGATGTCTCTCATCACACATGTTACTACTCTTATCTACGATTTACTTTCAACCAACCTGCTCACTTTTTACACACCACTAGCAAAATCTTCTCTAACCCAATCCTGGCTAACTACTTCTCAGATATCGTCCACACAAAACCAAATCATCCGCATATGATATGTAGGGCACCCTTCCACTCATCTCCATTTCTCCATCATTCTAACACCATTTCCTAGCACGCCCACCTCGAATTCTTTCATACTCCCATCCAATATATCAAGGATTGAAGAAACAGGGATAAACAAGGAGGACATAACAACAACCCTGTCTCACTCCGCTATTAATCACTAAACCAATCACCATTGAACACACATTTATCTTCTACCACACGCTGTCACTATCGCAATACATAACTTTGCGTTCCATATCAGAAGCTTAACACCAAACCCAATATAGTCTAAACCTTGCCATACGAGTCCCTTTATTAACATATATCATACGAACTGTGAAATACACATAAAACCTAAATATTTAATTTATTTCTTCTGTAATTATCAAGAACTTTTCTGTAACTGTAATCCAAAAGTGGATAAAATAATTATTGAGACACTCTTCTCTAGAACTGGCTAACACCTTAGTTCTTCACCAGATACAGTCCTTACACTCACTCGAGCTTATTCGACCAAATAATACCAGCATTATACCTTTCCACTTACTTGTATACACTCAATAACTTATTCCACTATAATATATCCTCAAACAGTCCACTTTTCTAACCTTACGCCTTACGCTAAGGGTACTATTCAACCGTCTGTCTCCAATCGTTGGAACGTATACCCTCCATAACGCTTTATTACACATACTTCCAAACAATTTCGTAATCCACCATTCGCTCCGTTCTATGATCATATTCAACCCAGTATTTTCATATATACCTCAGATTTACATCTTCAACTTTTATCACTCTAACATTACATCCTCCTTACTAAGTAAAACCTCATCCCAAATACTATTCCTTTCTTGCATCTCAAAACCCAAGACATTCTTAATCACTCTCATTTACTTGTTAAATTTGTACAGATTTTCGAAGTGTCCTTTCCACACTCCTCACATCTACTTCATCAGTTACGAAAGAAGCACGCAATGACTATTTCATATATTTTTCTAAAGCTCCAGATGTCCCCTTATTCCATTATTAACCTCGCGATTCTTTCCAGAGGCTTTTATTTCCTGTGAGTCCCACTTTGGTCATCCCTCCTCTTTCTCAAAGTCTGTTTATATTACCTCTTGTATTCTCCTACGTATACCTTTTTAAGTATTTCTTTTTCTCCTTATTATAGTTTCCAAGCATCTTCTTATCTTTTGAAACTTCATAATTTGCATTTAGTACATTCAACCACGCTTCTTTTTTTACCTTTACGCTTTTTTCGATCACCTCTTATATACACATTCACTGTATAACATTATTTACTTCCTCTTTAGCACATCACATACTATCTTTGCACTAACAATTGCTTCCTACATTTGCCCCCAGATTTGTTCAGTATCACTTGTTCACATTCAACCATTAAATAGCGAGCGCTACTTATTTTAACTTAGCCCCTTACAGTTTGCACAATAATTAAACATCTAATTTTCCTTACTTCTTTTTCTATCTCTCCCTCTCCATTCAAGCCCACTAACTTAATTTTAATAGACAGAACATAATCAATCGATTAATTTCAGTTTTCCTAAACCCTAACTGGATTACATCCAACACATAAACAAGTCAATGAATCCTCACTTCATTCACAGAACACAAAATCAATCATACTTTTCACTTACAGATACCATCTTAACATTACGTAGCATCTTTAGTATCTATAAATTATCTTATGAGAATAATCTTGTGTTTAAAAAAAGTACATTTACTTAACTCACATTAGTTCTCGTCTTCACAGTGATTAATCATTTATCTATCACTTATCTTTCTCAAGATTAAAATTTTTTCTCCGCCACCAAAAATCCACCCTGCCCAAAAAATATACCATCCCTATTATATGTGTTTTCTCTTCTTATCTAAAACAAATCAAGGTACACCAACAACTTCATATGAAGCTTTTCCTACTTTTCTACAAACATATCTCAGAATAAAATACTATCTTAGAATAATATCCAAAAAATAACGCATAACTACGTCATTTCAACCTATATACCCTCAGATTTCGATACCATTTATATTCACAAACCAACACAATAAAGAAAAAACTCTTGACCTATCGATAGTAATAATAATATATAAAAACGATTAGCTTTGTTATAATTATTATATATAGCCGTAGTAGGGCCTTACTATGTAGTAGCTCTATAGGTATAGTATAGGCCGGCATACTCTTCCTATGTTATCTAGGGTTATATATATATATATATACTACAGTATATATAATAATATATAAGGGGTTTTATATATATTTAACGACTCCCGAATATGTCCGCGTATCGTTTTTAACTGTTCCGCGGATATCCTGGTAATCCGGCATATCGGCTGCCTTCACGGGATATCTGGTTATCCTAAAATAAATCGTGCCCGCACTTATTGTCGAGAGGGCTAGGTCAGACCTATACCAGTCAGGCTGCGGCGGGGTATGCGGTAGATTAAACTCAGTGCAGGGAGGGGCTATATGAGGGTATAGTACTAGCCCCCCAATCCTGACAGGGGACATATATAGTTATGTTATAGGTTATCTAGTTTACTTATTATGCGCTATGCGTAGGTATTATGGGGTACGTCACTCAATTTTGGGTGCTTACGTCCGTATTAGGGCAGGCTATCCTTACCATTTAAATATGGACTTCCTAATTATTCTTAAAAAAATGAATGTTTATAAATACAAACATACAAGCAAATAAAACTATACAAATTTAATTTGCTCAATAAAATTATTCATATATTTTAATATGATATTACAAAATAGTTATTAGACTTTAATAGTCGATGTTATTCTAAACTATAGGTATCAGAGGATTATGATGAGATAGATTCAATCAGAATATAAAAAAGCAATTAATGAAAATTATTCAATAAGGCTCAGAGAAAGAGAATTGGAAAGATAAGAACAATTCAAAACTCGCGAAAGGGTAAAGATCCCTTAATTATAGCGGGTGACTTCATCATAAGAGAATATGAACTATACCGCTATTGTTTAGAGACTGACTTAAATAGAGCACCACAAACCCTCATCATAATCGCGGCGCGGGAATGCTATCACAAAGTGGACGGTTCCCGCATGCGAGAGCTCCCAATAAAAGTTGGGTATTCTAGAACGGTTTAAAGCATCACGAACTCATCTCAAGCCTGGCGAATCCTAGGTGTACAGTCGTGGTGCTTAGAATCGTTCGGGTATTGATATGTCCACGCATTGCGGCTACCCAGTAGTATGGGCCCTTTTATAGTGCGGAATAAATTGTGTTATCACGCGACTTTTTGAGCCTTTTTGTTCTTTTACCGGACTTTTATTTGCTGTGAAGACCGTGGCGTTTTTTATACTAGCAATCTCTTTGACCTTTTTTTGAGCAATTCACCTTATTTGGCACTAAGACACTTAATTTCATGTACTAACTATTGGGCTGTCTCATAGGTCAGATATTTGAGGCGCCAGCTATATATTGTTTGAGAACCCGGATATATATGAGTCGATTTGTTTTTTGGACACCCGGATTTATTTTTGAGATATTATCCCGGATTTTTTGGAAACACCGAGAAATAATTTCTTCATAAACCTAAAATTTTTGGAATCGTGGGATTTCTCTTTCTAAGAACCCTAATTTTTTTGCCCTTAATTTTTTTGGGCAACCACTAATTTGTATTATGGAACAATTCGAGAGGGGTTGCGACCATCAAACCCACCGGATGCTAGATGCGAGCCAACCTGTTTTCTTTGTAGGGGGGCTCCCAACGGTATTGCCCCCCTATGTTTACGCCAGACTTTTTCGCCCATGGGTACATTGTCTGACGAAGCGTTGATGTGTAAGTTTGTTCTTTAAGGATCTATTAACCTTTAGTGGATCTATAGTCTTAAAATGTTGATGCCTTTGTGAATGATACCTAACATTTTTTGTCCTCCCATGACTCCAAAGGCGATTGAACAGTTGTCTACGGAGTGGAGAGTCACTCCAATTTTTGCCGAGCGGGGCCCCCACTTTTTGTGGGGGGCGCCTTTTTATTATATAAAAACTTTTTTTTCTCTTCTCTGCTTTTTCCCCCAATAAACAAAACCCTCTTTTGCGTGCGTTCCTATTTTGACCACGTAATTATTGTCATTTCTTTTTAGGGATCACACCAAAGTTTTCAGCGGTTGCATAATCTATAATCCACTCTTGTGGCCCTCCTGACAAATAAATAAAACTATTCGACTCTTAATTGCCGGATCCCATAGCGTTATTTTTTTTTTGGCCTACGCTCATACTTTTTTATTCACTGCTCTAGCACAACAGAATAAACATTACTTTTCGTTCTATAGTGTGCCCCACTAAATAGTTATTGTGCATCTATCACTAAAACTTGAACACCTACATATCGGGCCGCACACCCACCATAAAACAAACACACACTGTTATCCCTTCCATATACCTAACACCACCACCCCCCCCGGGCAGGAGGCGGCCTCTATCTACTTTATTCACCACCAAACAACTTTTTTAGTGTTACCAACAATCACACATCTAGATCTCTTCACCCTCTAACACCCCCCCTTTTATAGCACCAAAACTTTCTATTTATTGTTTTTTTCATTTCCCATTATTTCGTTTCATTCATGATATAAAAATTAACTTTACAATTAAAACTATATAAATTTAAAATATACAAAACTTTTAAAAATAGAATTTAAACGATTTTTTAAGCCAAAATTAACCAAATAACAATCCCCCCTTATGGTCGTCCAATGGGAGATCAATTTTTGACTCAAAACTTTTCTTTTGTGTTAAATATACTTCGTGTCGTTACTTTAGGACTTTAGCTTTTTTGGAGTTCTGGGAAAAAATAAACCATATGTAAATAAACCATCATATCTATACGCTTGATTCCTCTGCCTTAACCGTATCGGGTCAATAAATATTGACAACACCACGACATTTACTTGATGCTTTTGATGTGCCAAGAATCACGTCAAGAGTATCTAGAATGTTTCAATAATTACTCACAAGTGTTATATCGAGAAAGAAATTAGAATGAAGTGCAGTTGTGATTTTATATATTTAGCGACCTTAATCAATAAAATTGTTCATGTATTTAGTGTGTATTATTATTGTGGATCTAGATGAGAAGTTGCTCAATTGTGTTGGCGATTGCCAATGTGTTGTTAGTTGAATATGATAGATGTGACTATAGATGAGTGATCAACATTTTAAGTATCCAATACGATGTGCAATTTTGATCTCAATACTTGTTATTCTCAATAACTTTTTTAAAGCCTATTTTCTATCTTCCTGTAGTCTTGGTGGAATTAGCAGATTGATGTCCTATAAATTTAATTGTGGTGATTTTATCCATTAGATAGTATTAATTTTTATTGGTCTTATGAATATTTCTAAAAAGCTGATTGTATTATTTTATCTAAGATGTTTAAATATATTTGTGCTACATTAGTAATGCTTTAAAGGCGAATTTGTTCTGCTATTGACTAGGTTCATTTTTTATATAAGATATTTATATATATATTATGAACCATTCTCAGGCTAACCTATTTCTATGTCAATCAACTCAATACTTTTCTTCTTGCTGATAACTTTATGTAAGTTAGTCCTTGTATCATCATATGTAGGAAATACTTATTTTTATATGGAACAAAGTACTGATTATCAAAAATTCCCTCTTTGGTTATCTACTTTGATTTCATTTTCGGTCTTTCTAAGGCCGCTTTTGTTACGATTAGCCCTATTTCAGCCAAACGCTATATAGTAACATATTATCAGATTTTACAAATCTACTCTAATTGATTATGTGAATGCTACATCTTAATTTTGTTGAACTTATCTTATATTATTGTTGGCTAAAAACAGAATTGTACTTACTGCATCTCGAAATGGCCAATAAGATCCATGTAATGAAGACATCATATTGATGTCATTTTTTGTTGTTGATATAATATTTTTTGTTAATTTTTCTTAGTATAATCTTTTTTCTCTCTCTATTATTCACTCTTCATTTTGAATGATTTTCCAGTTCAACTGGAAATAGTAATTAATTAATGTCTATATCATATTAATTATATTTCAATTTAAAATGGATATAAAAATGTTAGTGTGATCGCTGCATTAATTTAGTCATCCATTCCGCAGTCATGTGATTAAATGGCTTGTTCATAATATCCGCTAATTTCTATAGTTTGCTCCCCATTCCAGGTTACTCCGTGTCCGAGTTTGCCACTCTTTTCCGCGTCTGCTTGTTCATCGATATTTTTTGGCGTTTATTCTTAGCTATGATAGTTATATTATCTCTGATATTATTGGAACATAAACTGACTTGTGTGCGCCCGCAGAGTGGTGTTAGATATTTATATATACTCGGCTTTTCAGTCTAACCTTCGTGTACACCGCGTAAATTTTCGTTCGAGCTCACTTTATATTTCAATATCAATGTAATTATATTCTGGAATAATGATTTAGTACATACTTCTCTGAATTTGTCTGCATATATTGATTTGTTTTATTTTATAAAGTTTAAGTAAATTTTTGGATAAATTCAGTCAATTAGTGTTTTAAACTTGAAGTGATTAAACCATTATTTTTATATTTTACTATCTATATTAATGTAAATTTTATTTATATCATAATCGATTATATAGTTTCGTGTCATTTGTGTTGTACTTTTATTTCATTCTCTTTTATTATTTTATTTACAATAATATAATTTTTTAATTTAGTATTTTATTTTTCCTTATTTTTCTTGATGTTTTATTAGAGTTTTAGTGTTATAATATTTATATGCTATAGATTTATTAAAAATAATAATTTTGTACTGTAAGAGTATATTACTTAATTATTTTCTTTGTTTCTGTATTACTTTATTTGCTTTTTATTTGCTGTTGGAGGTGTGGACAATTGTTTACGTTAAAATATTTATATTAAACACATAAACTTTACATGAGTCTTGTTAAAGTTGACTCTGTATATGTGCGCTGGGTTTAGGGTTCAGGTGTTAGATGGTGTTTAATTTCGTGTTGTCAATTACAAAGGTTACTGATAGTATAGTGTTCTTTTTTTTTACATGTGTGTATACATAAGAGCTTAAATGCGTTAAGTTAACTGGCATTATGCTTATTTTATATTGTTTTGATCTGTTAGTTTTCTAGGAGAATACGGTAATTTTTATATGACTTTTAATATTATATCGCTTATTAATTAGTCAGCTAGTGTATAGACGTGATATTTGTGTATCTATATAAGGATTGTTGTATGATTCCATGAAAATCTAGTGTAGTGTTATGTGTTTTTTGTATTTTATGAGGATTATACTGTTATAAACTTTCTGACCTATCTACATGCTACTGTGTTATTGTTCGTGCTCTCTCAGGTCTGCTATTATTCAATAATATGTGCCTACCTTGTGTATAGCGTATGATTCGATAAGAGATGCTCTAAACCATGAGAGTGCCATGTAGAACAATAGTATGCTTTTGTTTTCTGCTTACTGCTCGTGGATTACAATCAACGCTGACTTATACATGATACTCTCTCTTCTGTCATTATAATGCTTTACTAAAAATATACTTACATCTAAGCAGTTATCAGTAAAATCGGCATAGAGAAGACAGACTGTATAGAGTGAGCCAACAGAGAAGTGTTGTATAGATTTATGCTCTTTGTTTTAATAAACTGCCTCTCTTATCTGAATTTAAATAAGCCTTACCCAAGGGGAATCAACATATATATGGACTGTTGACATTAATCATGCACGTTATATATATATTATCTGTCTTGCTAGCTTATAACGTTGACTCTATCCCTTGAACTAAAACAGAAAAATCTTTTTTAACTTTATGCTTTATCTAGTTATAATATGCACTGTCCTTTGGTAGATGCAGGTTGGAGTTACTTCCATTAAACATATATGTTTTTATTTTTATTTACTTTATTATATAATATTTATTATTCTTTGTTATGTTATTTATATTTAAAATTTTATAGAATATTATAATATAAATTTTTATATTTATTTATCACAATTTAATTATTTATCTAGAAGCACAAATCAACAAAAACCACAGTCTTAGCGCAGCCAAGCACCACTAGACGAACCAACCAAATATACTTTTGCAATCCATATGTGTGCCGTTTTTGCCCTTTATACTAAACTGGTACGCTCTATTATTTTGTCTGGGTTATATTATCCTATTTACCATTGTGGCAGGGTTTACACTCATAAACAGCCAGTTTTAGGACAGATACTAGATGCTTTCATAAATTGTTACAGAATTATTCAACTTTGAGAGTTTTTCAAAAGGTGTCCAAAATATTCATCCTTAGACAACTATGATTTATCAAGCATATCGAAAACTTGACAGTAAAGCTTACATATAATGTGGATACACCCGAAAACGAACTATGATTAGCAAACAACCGATTACCTATAGAAGATCATTTATATGATCTTTAACCACTAGAGTTATAACGCACGGCGAGAAATTATATTATTTTACTCATGAGAAGATATTACACATATAATTTTAAATACATTATACAGTACTGTAAAGTATATACATTTTTCCTTTATGTTAAATAAATATTACTCTCAATAAATCAGTGTAATCTATTATCAAATGTTTTTCTTAAAAATTCTTATAATAAATAAGGTATGATTTAGTCTTGTGACATGAAAAAATTAAGTCAATTTAGTGTTGAGATATATAGGGTTGTTATATGGTGATGTAAGCAATATAATTTTAGTGGTTTTATAGTGATATATAAAGTTTATAATAATTATACTTTTAACGCAGTATAAATTGGTATGATATGTTGTATATCAAACAAAATATTTCGTTCTACTAATGTGAATAATCCGTAAATCAGTATGAGTACACCATTAGCACCTCGGATAATATTAGGGTATTCACCAATAGACATATATTATGAACAAATTATTATTTTGCGGCTCTGTGTATGTTTCATCCATTAGTTGTGGCGATGTGAGTAAGTGTGAAGGACGAAATACCCCAAAATAAGTTTTTCTCTTAGAATACAACATGATTTTATTAAAATCTTTCTAAGTTCTTATTTTAAAATAACTAGGATTTATATTCATGCTGTAGGATATGAGTTATTGATTTATTAGTCTTCTTTAAGTTAACTATTTAGTGTATATAAAAATAAGATTCGCTTGATTCATATGATTTAATAATTTTAATTTATTAGTGGCATATATGATAGAATACTCATTTTTAAGATAAAATAAATACATAACCACTAAATTAGATCTCGTTGTTCTGCTTCTTTTCTTATTCTGTTTTAATATTTGTATTTTGAGAAATTGTTTATATTGCGTGTAATGTCACCGGTGTGTCACATTTAATATATCAACTTATACTTTGAAGTTTTAATTCTATATCTAATTTTTAGATAGACTCTAGATTCTCTCTCTGATAAGTTGTTGAAGCAAATGAGTATAGCTGTTTGACCTATATATTCTATAGTGCATGAAGCGATCTGTAAGTTGTATACCTTCTTTGAATAATTACTCTCATGCTATTTATAAGTGAACATGAATTTAAATCAGACTTTCATCAAATTAAGTGTAATTCCATATAGACACAGAATTTCCGTGTATGGTCACCAATTTTTAGTTAATTGTTACGGTTAATTATTATATATCCAACTGATAATTATTTTACCGCTTGGATATAGTAAGTCATATGAATAGGTGCGGGCGATTGACAGAGTTTTGGTTAAGGGTAATTAGCTATATAAGCTTATGGTTAAGAGGTAGTTTGGAGAAATAAAAATATATATGTTACAGATTAATTTAATATAGGGGCTATTAATATATATTATGTAATATAAAAAATCTAATTGGTGATTAGTAGAATAGTTTAGATAATGATATAGATAGTTAGATGTTATTAGTCATAGTTCTAAACAATTAAGTCTAATGTATCCCAGAATGACATATTAATGATAATATCCACCCTGTTATACATGGTTATAGATTGAGCATGCCTCGAGTGCTCAGCAATTATTAGACATCCTCATGAGCATCCAAGATTGAGCATCAAATTAGGGCCATTCATATATAAAAAATGTGAGTGTGTGAGTTTAGTAAGTTTATAAGTTAGTGTGTGGTGTAGTGTGGTGTTAATTATATCGTTTGAAATGATAGTAAATGGAGACTTAAGTGACTTAAAATAAGATGTATTTAATACTACTTTAGTGTACATGAGTGTGCATGTGTACTAATACGAGTCTAGAATAGTGTATTGTTAAGGTGTGTGAATTAATTTATATTATAATATAATTGTAGGCTGATAGGTATAGAAAGGTAAGTATGGAGTTGTAGTAAGGATGCCTGTAGAGTATGTGTGTGGTACACAATCCGTCCCTGCCATTCCTTTAATAACTAAAGGGGTGAGCTAGTAAACAAATTTAAGAATACTTACATTAATGATACAAGAGAGGATGAAGTAGACAGTAGCGCTGAGAAATAAGTTTAGCATTTCAAGAAATTGTACTAATAAATTATAAAAAATAATGAGACTCTCACATAATAATTAATACATAAGCAGGTTGCATATCTTGTAGGAACGATGGTGAGCTCATTGCCTCATTATAGCAAATATATTGCCAACTATATTGGATTATTGCCATTACCTAGGCCACTGTCAACTTAATATAATTTTCTAAATTAACTCAAATTAAAGAAATGCATACTAATAGATCTCGCTAGTTGTACTGTTTTCTTGAAAATGATGATTTTTAGGAGTATAGCGGAGTAAAATTGAACTCAGATCGTGGTGTTTCATAATTTATAGAACAATATTAGATTAAATATATAGGATATATGTAAAAAATATTATAAGGTTCAATTTGTGTCATTATTTCTCAATCAATAAAGAAGCTAGTTATTAAGTAGAGTAGATTCAATAAGAGTATGACAGAGGCTTACGTGGCCGTCACTCATCAATTAGTACACACAATTGCTATAAATTGATTATGTATTGTTATTGCTGTTGTATCAATGTTAGGTAGTATAGAAATAATTTTGGTAGTTTTCAAATATTGGCGTTCTTTTATAACTTATCATGTCAAGATTATTTTAATATTTGTGTATTCCGGCGTGGGCGGAGAACCTTATTAAATAGAGGTACAAAAAGGTAGGTAGTTAGTCAAAGAGGTAAGATGGGTGGAAAGTATGTTTCGTGTAATCGAAACATTGCAATGCGAATATTTAGATAACGTGAAGATATTTTAGTGAGGGTGGGAGGTACGATTTATATGTCGATTAGTTTGATCAACAACGGGAATAGTAGTCAAATGAGTAACCGGATTTTATAAATTGTGACGACAGTGACGAAATAGTGAAGTACTTGGGTAAAATCTGAGCAACTGCGTCTAAAAGTTCATTCAAATCATTCGCAGATCGATGAGGTTTGTTGGAGGAATATGATGTTAAACACGTATGGTTAAGACTGTGATGATTGTTTAAAGTAGAAGAACAGATTTTACTATCTATAAGGGTATCTCCATAAGTTCCAAAAAGGGGTGATTCCAGAGATATCTAGTTATTAACAAAAAAAGGGCGTTTTGTTCATATATTTGACAATAAATTAACAAAAAACAGGTGATTTAGATCAAAGTTGTTTGTAGGCTCCTGGTCACTTTTGTAGGCTCCTGCTAGTTAGTAACTTGGGCTAACCTTAAAGGACCCCTATGTAATGTCCTCCCGCATAGAACACTCATAATCCTTAAATTAGGAAGCCAGTTTAAAAGATAGCCTTCTAAATGAATTACAAATTACTTTCACAGACTTACCTTGTAAGGAACAAAAACAAGCATATAAAGCGAAGAACATCCAAGTTTTCCCTCTTGGTTCCTATCAAAACACTATAGATTCGTAGTTAAGTTATCAAAAGGATATTAGCAATGACCCTTACCGTTCTCGGTCGGCGTCTTCATTTCTGTGCTGCACGGGAGCGCGAAAAATAGAAGCGATTTAAGAACAGTCTAATTTAATTGCCTTAACCATCTTTGCTCAATTAAAGTTGGTGGGTTTCGCCACGAACAAGCTTGTGGAATCAGTCAGAAAGGATAGCGGAATTCCACGAAAGTGGTAGTTTTCGAAAGCTTTTCAATGATGCTCTGTCTATAAATATATAAAGAAATATTATAGTAGAAAAATCATGGATCGCATAAATGATATCTACCGGATTGTATTTATAATAAATACGGATCCTCAAAATCCAGAGTAAAACATTACATATGTGCCATATATTAGGTACAGATGATGTAGCAAATAATATACTCTAGAATCGCTAAGTGATATGATCAAAAATAGTGTAGTGTCCGCAAACAATGATATAAAGAATGCTGAATTGCTGCTAGATATTTTTAATAGGTAATGAATGAATATATGGTTTAATGCGTTGATCAACAGATTAAATTTGTCTTCCAGAACCAATGATAAAGTCAGATAAGAGTCCCAATATAGTAACTCGTCGTTCTCGCCTAGGGATTGAGTGTTTATCTCACTTCCCACAATGGGTTTGTGTCCTCATTAATCCAGCAGTGGTTGTCTGCCTTCTCTCATCTCACAGGGAGGGCCCAAACAATAATTACGACCCTTATATCCGAGTCCCTCTTATTAATTGGTCTGTTAGACATATTATTTTACATAATATAAAAGGCTATTCCCGTGACTGTCATTTGTAAAATAATGTATTTCGAACATTGGTTTAATTATAACAATCAATATATAAAAAATGTTATGCTTTTCATATAATGTTAATGATCTCTCCATCATTAACGCTAACGTTAGCAGAAGGCTGCACGAAATGCATTAAAAAAATTGCTGCATAATCATGATAAGCATTTATAACTGCTGAAGATAAAGGAAGAATAATGTATCTATTATAAAACTTTTCATATTGAAGCTTATCACAGGAAAGTGGACAACCATGGCTTCGTTTTAATACTATAATTTATTACTTCATTGTTACTAGTTTCAAACTGCGCAGTTATAGAAATATTTTAATTTTTCTTCCCTCACATTATTATAATTATTTTAAAATCCTTTGTTATCTGTCTACCCAATAAAAACTCCACTGTATCTTAATACATGGGTTATTAAATATGTCCCTTTTTACTTCACCTGTGAACATGTTTGATAGTCAATTGGTAAAACTCAATTGAAGTTATAGGATAATAACTATATCATTATTTTTTCTACTATTAATTTTATCTATATACTATGAATTATTATTATATGCTTTGTTATTATTATTTATACTTAGGGTCATGCGGAAATTTTTTCTTTTTATCGATTAAATTTTTTTAGTGATCCGAAATTTTTTATATACAACACTGAACGGGGGGTGGTGTAAAGTTTTCACATGTAGGCTTAATGTGGCAGATATATACATTTCTTAGCCTCTATACTCATTGTTATTGCTACCATCATTGTATTGTTCATATATCTTCTTTTAGTTACAGTTTAGTATTGTGGCGCATTATGTATACTTTCCTCTTGTTTGATGATTATCTCAATTAAACAATTTTCAAATAGGCATGAATTATACGTTTCCCATTATAACAACTTGTTTTAACTGAACATAATAATCCCATATATCATATATATTATATTATTCTATTTGCTCAATTATTTCATTATTATTAAAATTACTTTAGAAATTCATCTATAAAAAGGTAATTCATGTCATTTCATTATCCAGTATTATTATATTGGGTAGTGGAGTAAAAGCGTGCCTTCCATAAATTAATAACCTGGTTTATCTACTTATTAAATTGTATATTTTTGTTTTGTAGTTTATTATTTAAATAAACTCTTAATCTTAGGGATCTCTTTCCCCACTATTTTATATATTATACGGCCATCTTTAAAATTATGTATCGGCTTTGCAAGCATAATATTAAACTATAATAATAGTTCTCTAATCTGATTATAAATTTAAGAATGTTAAAATTCCTCTTACAAATTATAATATATGTTTTTCATAGATATATTAGACAAAAATAATAATGATTTTTTTTGAAATTCCACAAAAAGTTGCACCATAAAAATATATACTTGAGTGTTAGTCCAATTACTTTGCTACGCATCATTAAGATTTATATTATCCTGTCTACCGCTCTTTATATATTATATTTATTATGTTATTTCTTTTTTAAGGAGCGCATTAGACAAGCCCAACTGATATAATTTGACCGCTCTCAAAGATAAAAAATAAATTCATCTTATGCTCGCTTATTCTCCTCCCTCTTAGATGTCACTCAATAATCTATACATACAAGCCTTACATCAATTATGTAACGTTTAAGTTTCTCCTTAACAATAAACTATTTTGTTATAATGTTCTTTCGTCAGCTATATTTTTTATTTTTACCCATAATAAATGCTCCTTTTTAAAGATCATATATAAAAATGTATATCATCCATAATGTATAGGATTTGAGTAAAATAATATATATATTCAAAGTTAGCTTCTTAATACATCATAAGAATAATATAATAATAATAATATCTTATCATTAGAACTAATATTTCATAATAATTATAATAATAAATTTTTTATTCTTTTATAAAATTAATTTATCATTTTTTTATGTTATTTTTTCCCCCAGAATGTATTCATTTTTACCTCATCTTTTTATTACCTCATATAAATATAATTCATTTAGCTGTTGTCTGACGTTAAACGAGTACTCTAGCCACCCACCTTTCTAGTATGTTGTCGTGATATCCGTCGCTATATTTCATATTACTTCCACCCATCCCACCATAACGAGCAAAACCCTCCTCCCGCTAGACTGTATTTTGTTGTGCGGTATTATCCGTATTATCTTTCTACTCTATTTCTTTTGAGGAATAGTGGTCAGTGCAGTAATACCTTATTTTATATATTATATTATTCATAAGTAATTTTCCTTCCTACTATTTTCCTAAGAGTAACGTACCCGCTTATATAATAAAATTACTATTACTTTAAATTAATCCTATTATACCTATTACTATTAAATATTAATTTATTATTGATATTTAATATTTGCTTATTATTTTATATCCCTGAGTGCCCTAATGATAATTATTATTCTACTAATGTATTTTATATTATAATTTATTATCAAGTTAATATTATCTTTACTTACACTCTCGTGGCAATATTAAAAACTCAATTAATTTTTTTGATGCTTTTTCCTTTAGTTCCTTACTCTTCTGATGAAATATTTTGAGTCCCTTATAACTCTCTCCTCACCTCAACTTTGTGCTAATAGAAAAATCATATTTAATTCTAAATATTATTATATATAATTTGTCTCTATAATATCTATTCATGTCATTATTAATGTTGTATGATAAATAATGGTCTTCTATAAAGACTCCGTATATTCGTGTATTTTATTAGTAATCTTTGTTATATCAATACTCCACTTATCCAAAACACAAGGGCTCGTATGCTTTACCGTGTCATCCTATATACATAACATTTAACTATCATCCCTATAACTGATATAACCATAATAATCATAATTTCTTGGAACCTCGGGTTTTTCTGAGTGTCTTTGTGAATTATATTTATTTGCTGTTTTTAATGCCTTTTTCTCTTTAAATTCATTATAGGCCCAGACCATATTACACAATAGTCCTAAAATTAAATAATAAGTGTGTCTATATTCATTCAACACCTACTCAGTTAGCGTAACCGCGTGAGTAGTCTCTTCTCATAATTAGTATGCTAGTGTCTAATTGTTGTACCTCTTATTTATGATATTATTTTATATAGAACGTTCTCCTTGGCTTTCAGCAGCGACTGTAGAAGTTTAATTACTTGTTTCAGCTTTTATCTTCTTATACTTATTATTTGGATCTATATCAACTTATAATAGAATAGTCTTTTAAGGAATTGATTAGTATAGTTATTGATTATTGCCATCATTAGTTTTGAGTTCTGCATTCATTCATCAGTACAAGTAATGGAATTGAATGTAGTTTAGGCCCAGATTCGTCTTGGATTTTCTTTTTAGGTGCTATTCTTGCGGCCGCTGTGCCGATGAACCCTGAATTCGATTTAGTACATGGTAGGATATCTAGGTAAAGCTATAGATAGATTAATGATATCTCTCTATTATCGACAAGTCGTGAGATACAAACATGGTGTCCTATCTATTGTCTTCCTCATTCGTACTGGGTATCGGCGGTTTCCTCGGTTTATGATATATCCATTCTCCTCAATTCATTTAGTTATGTTCTACGCAATCAGAGTAATACATATTACTTTCTTTCTCATTTCTGGTTTGTGTAGAAATTCTTTTGCGGTCCTGCTAAGTCCATCAATAGGGCTTTTTTGTTCCGTATCTTCATCTTATCCTCTCACTCTCTTTCGTCACTTAATCGAATTTTATGATAGATAACTATTATGGGTTGATAGAGTAATATTACTGGGATGAATTATTACTGAATATATTCCGTTTTCTTACACTTTGAAAAGGTGAGATCGATCATCTCCTTCATATCTTACAAAGAATTTAAAATAATTTCTTATATGTTGCAATAATAAATTAATTGCAACTGTACATTATAGTATGATCACAATCAATCAAACTTAATATTTAATTAGAATCTATTATCGTATGAGTTACTTATAAATTAATACCTTTTCATAATATTAATGACTACAAGATTTACTCATAAATAACAGTTTAAACTTCTCGCAACCTCTGTTCGTCCTCCATCCATCAACCAATGCTCCCGTTTTTATTACCTCCTTTCTATGCCATATTACACTACCTTTTATTATTTTCATACCCACACCAGTCATCTTCACATCCCCTCTTTCGTATGTATCTTTGTGCTTCTGATAGACACACATAAACGCCCTGAGCATCTCTAAAATATAGTTGATTATCTTTTGTATTCTTCAACATTTCGCATTTTACACTCTCTTAACTTTCTCCATATAATTATATTATTCTATTTATTGATGCTGGTGTGCATTCGCTTAAATCTTGAAAAATCCTCTTATTATCCTAGGTCACTCTTTCTACTGTATTCTATGCGTCGTCACAAGAATCTGGCCGGGCTGTTGGTCCCTTCGACTACCTAATATGTGCGCACCCGACGGTATATCCAACATTTACCATGGCCCTGAGTATTTACCTAATTAAGTGAAAGAAGTTTTTTATTCCTTAGCGATAATTATTCTGGACCTTTTTAAATTAGTATACTGTGGTTATAGTTTATGCCAATTACCAAACATCCAGCTTCACTAGTGTTATTTTAGTCCGTCTCTTCCCTTGATTCTTCACAAATCTTTTACGCTATGTGGAAAATATCTTTTTCCATAACCCCCCTTCTCCTCCTACAACCCACAAAATAGAGGCCAACTAATAAAAAAGGCCTCCCGATATATTTCTAGAAAGTAGAGAAGAGATAAACCCCCCCTATATTGAGGATGAAGAAGTATGTTAGTGATGCATAGAGAAGAGATAGAATAGAGAAGACGGAAATATGACATGTGATCGACTGACAGGATCAAGAAGAAAAGCATAGATGTAAGGTAGAGTAGGAGGGTGAAGTCAGACCCCCATCCCTACCGACCATTAAGGATAAACGACATCTTGAGAGATTTGAACGCAGAAGGAAATCCAGAGTCGTGAAAGTATGAATTAAATGCGTAATAAAAGATTTGCTTGAGAGTGGAGACAGAATAAGCACACTCTAGACAGTGTCGCAGTGAATGTGCCTCATCGCGTTATAAGAAAAGTGATGTTGCATGCCATCTGTTCGAGAATGCAAACTATCTTTCAATCTCGCTCACCCCCCGAGTAGCTCCCAGTATTACCTGGTATGTAATATACTATGGTCCCTCATCCCCCAATATCACCCTACTAGTACCCTCTTAATCAGCTAACCAAAATACCCCTGTATATATAATATAAATAACAGTATGAATTACGTATTTAGGAAAATTAGTACTCACTCATATTGAGGAGCTGGACTAATAAAGAGATTGAACGGACCATCCTGAAGGTTATGATTATAGGGGCTTAACGAATATATACTAACTATAAAGTTAGGTGATAGCGAGGCACTCTATCTAGTTTAGGTTTTATATAAATGGATAGGTGCTTTAATCTTTAATAGAGAGTATATTTTATAGAATATTTATATATATTATACTATAAGTTATATTATATAATTAGATTAAAGAATTAGTAGATATATAGAGAAAATTATGTGATAAGATGTTATGGTATGGTGTCTATTATGATAGTAATAAATAAATTTGCTCTATCCTAGTATAGTAGTATTTTATTACTTACGGTGATAAAATGAGGGTAAAACAATGATGATAATATTTCATCTTTCCAGTGAATTTTTTTTTACTGAGTTCTGTTTATAAGTCAATGTTAAGCTTTTAAATGTTCTGAATTCTGGCCTGGACGTTAGTATATGTATCGTAGTGGAGAGATTTAAGTACTTTAATAGATACATATAGTAATTATACGTATTAAGGGTATGATAGGTTAATATATTATTTATATGTATATCATTCTGTTGTTCAAAGAACTCGAGAGGAAATAATGAATTATTGTAAATAGATATAAAATTATTATGATCCTTATTTATTAAGTAAATATAATATATACCAAAGAATTTTATTTATCTATATTATTTATAAATAAATAATCTATATATATATAATAATTATAATATATATATAGTATATTATATATATATCTCCTACATATATTATTTATATATATGCTTTTCAATAAAATCTTAAAAAGTTGTATATTTTAATATATATATAATTTATACTCTCCATAAGATCTAATCATGGAGCGATCATGAGATGACTAATAAATAAATATTAATATAAATATAATACACTGTTTGTTAAAGGTATGAAGTATTAATAATTTATAATTTCTAGTTTTACTTCATTAAGTTTATTTTTGAACTTAATTGGTCATATATTAATTTAATTATATTATCATAATCATTAGGAAGTATGACATTTGTCGCTGTCAGACCTACAGCAAGTTATTTTATATCTATAAACTTTTGTCACCAATTCAAGCAGGGGCAAATTGTTTTCAATTGTTCCATATATGAATATACACCACCCTCGTCTATCTTCCTCCTTGCCCCTATCTTTTATATATTTTATATGATTTAACTTTATCTTTATCTTATATAGAAACGTGAATATTTTTGTGCTTAATAGAGAGATAAATTGTTTTTTTTTTTTAATCTTATTTTTATCTATTTACCATATAATCGTATAACCTAACATCTTACAAGCATAGCTTATGTCTATATGACTATAGATGATTTCTTTTTTTTTATTTTAAACAATTGATCGTCGACCCTATAACATATACCTTTATTTCTTATAAACCATTATACCTTATGCACATTTATTGATCGTTAAAATATGGTTATAATTGTTGGTTCTTTTAATATTCTCATTTTTAATATTTTATACCTCTTAGTATTATTTTTATTTTCCATTTTGATATTTTAAATGTAATTTGAAACATTGGTAAATGAAATTGTTTATTTCAAACTTCAAATCTTATAAATAATCATGCTTAATATAATAATAATTTAATTGTAATATATATATCTTTTAACAATTTATTAAATATATAATATAGAAATACTATATTATATATTAACATATATATTATTAAATTAAATATTCATTTATATTAATTTATATGTATATTTTACTTCGGAGAAATTTTATTTACATAATTAAATAAAGTTATTTATTATTTTATTTAAAAAACAGAAAAGGGAAAAAAAATTTAATTCAATCAGTTAAATATGAGAGTAGTTAAAGCTATAAGTTAATAAATTTAGGTATGATGTCATGAGAGAAAGGGATAGATAAATATAATTTAATATGTCTTATATGGAATTAATAATTTATAGAAATATAATAAGTAGGTATAATTAATATATTAATATATATGTATTGTATTAGGTTTGAATTTCTTGTAATTGGCTGAAGATATAAAAATATACTGAAAAAGGTAAAAATAGAGATAAATATAATAATAAAGTTAAAGTATGTTATATATGTAGATTAATAGTATAATTAGGTGTATCTATATCTACTTGTAGAAGACTCTAAGATTGGAATAATGTTTATTAGGCAGTACATCTCTCTCTCTCGGTTATTCTATATCTTTTCAATAGATTACTCGAAGGTAATAATAATATTGATATCTATAGTAATACTTATGTGAGTTTCATTTAATTTATTTATGATTAATGTAAGATGCTGTATGTAATATTTCTGAGGTAATATGAGTAAACGTAATATTAATTATTATAGTTTATTTATAGTTAATTTTAAGTGAAATTTAGTATGTAAGAGTCGTTTATGCTTATAGAAATTATATCAGTAATTAGACTTGGAAAATGAGTCTTGTCGATTAATAGTATTAGCTTAATTATTAGTAGAGGTTAATAAGCATGACGTTTATGGTTTAATAGTGAGGAAAAAGTAGTTTTAGAGAATTAACGATGTAATTTTTCTACATACTACAGAGAAAGTCTTATGATTAGATTGCAAATTCCATTTTATAGTTGTTAATAAGATTTGTATTGTAAGAATATTCCTCAAATTTAAAATATTACCGGTAGAGTAAGAGGAGTTTAATAAACGGATTGAGAAGTATTATAGTTGGTCATTTGAGATGTATAATATTAATGTTTATGAAATGGGGTTAGACATTGGGAATATATATATAGTTATATATACTATTTAATGTTTAAGTAGAATTCTTGGAGCATTTATCAAATAAAATTCTGATATGATTAAATCAGAAAAGACCCTATTAGCAATAGACAATCCTCACTAGTGTATGTAACTACTTCAAAATATATTTGGATTTTTATAAGCCATTAAATGTTTCACAGAAAACTTTCAACATATGGTACTTGATATTTACTTAAGTAACATTTTCAAAACCTAAATCCCTACTGAACTATTAACTTTATCAATTTAAAATTTTGTAAATATATTAATTGAATTTAAATTTTCAGTTTCAAGCCAAACAGGTTCCTAAGTTCCCATTAATTTTTACACATTTTATTGCAGCCAATTTCACTCAATGAAATGTATAAAAACTTGTACAGAAAAATTGTTATATTAGAATTAAATTATATTTTTTTAGTATTAGTGCTTATGACCAACTATAGGGCCTTGAGTATTAAAAAGAAAAAAGTATTCCAAAAATGCACTAGTGAGGAGATCGGGAGACCATATAGTTTATGCTAAGGTGGTCCAAGTCACTATATATAGCTGTATATCACAGGCCCGACGCTTAAATATATATGTTATTCAAAATACACATGTAATTCACAAACTTTATAAATCGTAATAAAATATAATGAAAAAATAAAATTTTGTACTATTATTTATTTTTTTATCACTAGGATACTGTTGAGTTTTATTTATATGTACAAAAACATATATTGTAGTTAGAAGGCTGCAGTTTGCTCACCCCTAATTTAAGCACAAATCTATTACTGACTAACGAATGAATTCTTACATAAAATAATAAAAGAATATATAAAATGATAGGTTTAAGCAAATATTAAGATAAGTAAATTAAGGGTTAATCACTATATTTTTCACTACATTTTATATTTTTTAATGTACATTATCATGCTATATTTTAATTATTACTATCATTTTTGTTTAATACTAATTTATTATATTAATAATTAATACTATTATAAAATAATAATATATATCAATTTCTACAATAATAAATTGTTAAATAATAGCAAAAAAGCAATGGTGGATTACCAAACTTCACCCATACATTACAATTTTTATTTAATGCGTGGGTGAATATCAGACTAAGTTAGGTACCCTACCGTTGAATTATAGCAATAATTAAATTAGTATTTGAGTGAACAAATAACTAATTATTAACCTTAGCGCACCAGTCATATTATAGAGAGAGATGACTATATTATATCCTCATATAAAATCCATTCATTCGAACCGATATAAAAGAAAAATGTTTTTTATACTGAAACTAATTTAATTACTTTAATAATTTTATTGGGAACACAAAAAAAAAAATACTGATTCGTTATTTTTTTTTCTACGAGGATTTCATTATAAGGGAATTTCTTAATATATTTCACTCGGCTTTCAAATATTCTTAACATACAATAAATCTAAAAATATTTTTACCTTTTATTCACAATGCTATTTTTAACTAAATATATATATATAACACTTATTTTATTGCATGTCGCCTCATTCGTTTCATAAGTTACATAATAATTTTATATAGCTACTACTTTATATTATATCAAATTCATATATATTAAATATTTCTATATAAAAATGAGTATATATTATTATATTATATATATTTAGGACTAATAAAATAAAAAAGTCATAAGTATTAACTTATATTATTTAGAATATAAAATATATTATATTTTATTATATAATATAATAATAACAATTTAAATATTTATGTGAATATTACGAATATTGTTACTAGTAATATTTAATATAAAATTAATAAAAAAAATATTACTAATATTATATTATATAAAATATAAATAATAAAAATAAACATTACAAATCCAATTAGACATTAATATTAATAATGCCCCTAAGGTTTTTAGAGGCAAAAACTCAATCCCTTATCATTACAAGGTGCAAACATATAATGTATGTATATATATATATATAATATATTTATATATATATAATAAAGTACTTTATATGTAATTTATATAAATTTATATATAGGAATTATATATATAATAAAAAATAAATCTTTTTTTTATTAAAAACTACTTTTTATATATTATTATTAATATAAAATAATATATATGTAAATATTATTATTTTTGAGAATGAATCTCTAATTAATATGTATAGAGTAAATTAGTTCATTACAACCAATCACAGTCATGGACGACAAATAAACATTTGATAAGAATATAATTTATTGATGAAAATACAGAGCAACATAAAAATATCAGGATTAAAAATACAATCAAATAGTCATTTACTCATTTTTATATAAACCTACATGAAAATCATAGAGTGCTCTATTTTTGTAACTATTTTGCTTATTTTTAAACATAATTCGATAATTATTATATAATATATATATATATATATAGAATAAATTATATTAAATAAAGAGGAATTATTTTAAATAAATCGAGAACATATGATTTTAAATCCGAAAGAGAATTAGTAATAAATATACACAATATTAAATCCGAAAGAGAATTAGTAATAAATATACACTAATGATATCAATTGTCAGGATATTATAAAACAGAATAACATACATTATATATAATAATATATAAAGTATATAATATAAAGGTTAGTTTCCAAAAGTCAATAATATAATTCCCTAGTGAATATGTAACATATGGTTATTATATTAATAATATATAATATATTTTCATATATATAATATTATATATATAGTAAGTCTATCAAAAGGCAGGTGTATAATATTATTATCTAGATAAGTACATAGATATAGGTAGTATATATTTATGAAAATACTTGTTTACACCTAGAGAGAGATGCACTACTTCTTTTTTCATGGGTAGTAGTGGATCGAACTTAGAGGTTTTTGTAATGCTCTATCTGAGAGAGTACACTAACATTTGAGTTCATAATATACGGCCTCACTAGCTTGATGTAGAGTTATTCAGATGAGGTTTATCGATGTCCTTAGGCAGACTAGAGTATGTAAATATTTTATAATATTTTATCTTATTATTGAGCATAATAAATTATGCGTCTACACTAAACATAAGCATGTTAGTTGATACCAATATTATTCAGGCGTTAATGCTTAATTACTTTAGTTGGTTGATTAGCTCTATATATACACTATGAATCCCAAGAGCACTATCACAAGCATAAAATGGTCACTAAATGTAAGTCACCACCAAGTACAAGGTTAGTATTTCTCAACCACCCTCTATATAATAAGTCGATTATTTAAAATAAGTACCTATATATATATTATATATAGAGTATTTATTCACAAAGCATATGGTACTAGAGAGCTAAGTAAGTATAGGACTGTTCTCGAAATTAATGCCTATATTATCTTTTCACTTGAGTAGGAAGTATTAGTATACGAATATATCGAGAGGGACTAGTTAGTAGAGCTTTCCTGGTCACATTGATCTATATATAAGTAGCGACATAGCTGTGATTATATCAATATATAGGTTCGAGGTCCTTGGCACGCGAAGTGAAAAATTATTTTTACTAGTTGTCTCTATATTTTTGAAAATTTTGATTGAGCAATATAAGCAATATGATTATGTATACCATATTTCGGCGTTCTTTATATTGAGAGACATATTAGCATGAGGTATTGCGTATATATACTTGTATACAACCATATATATATACTAAGTATATAACCCAAGCATGAAAGATGCCATGGGTAGACTACCCTAGCAGTGTGTTCATACAAACCTAATATACCTCCTGTTACATTTATAATAATAAGTATTTATATATAGAGAGTATATATTTCAGTAATAAACAAGAAAATAAGAAGCAATAAATATATATATATATAATAGTAAGAATATTTGCATTATATACTATCAGTAAAATGCACATCTTTTACATTGATGGAAGGAGAATATATAGGTACAATATAGTATGACAGAGCTTCTCTGATACATATTGTTCCTAACGGCGACGCTATATATATAGAGTTGTCTAGATGGTTATATATATCGGTGCCTGGCCACGAAGTGAAATTTATATTCCTCTTATTATTGCAAAATTTGCCGCAACAAGCATGTCGGGCCCATTTCGACGTTCCTGACTTTGGTTGGTTGCTCCTGTAACCCAGGAGCACCCAAGCAGAAATACCATGTACGCCACAGCAAGTGTTCCAATCACCTTCCTGTCGGATTAAATAAGTACTTAGTTTCATAAGCAGTGATATCGAAGCAGTAAATTAGAAAACTGTTCCGATATGTCCTTCTTTTTCTGGAAAGGCGGATCGGAAGTCTAGTGGTAGAGCTTCCTGTACATTGTCTAACGGCGACGCGTTTGTCGATGGTTCTAGTCCTGGCGCGAGTGAATTTTTTCTTCGTCTTAATATTGCCAAATTTGTCGGCAAAATTTATATATATATATAATACAAGCAATGTTGTGCCCTTATATTCAAGCAGTTACTTAATGACTTTGGTTGATTAGTACTCCTGTTATAACCCAATGAGAAGCATTACTCACAAGCAGAATGAGCCATGGTAGTTCACATAAGCACAGGTGTTCTAAATCACCACCTATACTTCACTCTAGATATAGTCGATTTTATAAAATAAGCACTCAATAGAAGTTATCAAAGCAAGTGATATATCGATTAGCATTAGATATTAGAAATCGAGTATTATCGCGAGAATGCCTTCTTTTTACTACTGTGAGGAGAAGTAGCGGGATATTAAATTACGAATATATTTACATAATTTTCATTTTATAAAAATATATAAAAATATCAGATATCAATTTATTATCGTTTATAGAGAATTACTATAAAATAAAATTTATATATTCTATAAATGTTATAATATATTATATAGTTAGACATCTAAACTATATGATTAGCTAATAATGCTATCTACTTAATTATGTATAGCTATATTAGCATTTGTAAAATTAGTGTACTTTTTCCAACGTGGGTAATGCTTGAGAGGTATGGACGTATAGAATTTCAATTACTAATAACGTTGAGGCATATATTGTAAAATGTTGGAGCTTATATAGTATTCAAAAGATACTATATAACTAAGATACCTATATCACTATATACTATATAAAACCATATTATAATAATATATATAAACGTATATATATATATATATATATATATATAAATATATATATATATAATATGTATATATATATATATAATATATATAATATATAATAATATATAATATAATATATATATATATATATATATATTATTATTTAAAAAATATATATATAATAGATATATCACTAAACTATATATCACTTTAATAGAGTAATAGTAGTAACTGTAATATATATACTCACCTAGTATATTACATATAATGATCATATATGAATACTCTAACACTCTATATAATATATATATATAAGTACTATACATCACTATATAATATATACTACTATATATATATTTTATATAGTATATATACATATAGGAGAGAGTAAAGATATAAACGTACTAAATACTATATATATAGGTATATAATATATATATATATATATATATATATATATATAATATATATATATATAATATATAATATATATATTTATATAATATATATATATATATATATATATATATATATATATAATAATATAATATATACATATATAATATATACCATATAATATAATTAATATATATATTAATAAATTATATATTATATATATATATATATATATATTATATATATATATATATAAATATATATATATTATATATTATATATTTATATATATATATATATTATATATATATATATATATATATATATATATATATATATATATTATTATTATATATATATAATATATATATATAATATATATAAATATATATATTATAATATGACAACAACCGGCCATTGGAAGAGGCTGGTGTCACTCCAAGCTCAGTGGTAAAGCACTTGCCTTGCAAGCGAGGGGGCCCAGGTTCGAGACTGGGTTGGAGCGAGAGAATGTAAGCTATTCTCTATTAAACTCAAGCTCGTTCCCACAGACGTTAATTGAGCACAGTTGTGGTGTGCTTTGGCAAACAAATGGGAAATTAATCCGGCCGTCCGCCGATAGCCTGGCCTAGCCCAGCCCGATTTAGTCCGTTAGGCCCGTTGTTTCCCAAAGGACCTTTCTCGAAGGGTCCAACTGACAGGACGAAAGTCCTTTCTGGGGGTAAGATAATGCATTTTACTATATATATAATATATATATATAATATATATATATATATAATATATATATATATATTAATAATTAAAATAAATAATTATTATATATAATATATATATAAATATATATATATAAACCCCATAAAAAAAATCCCTAAAAAATATTTATTTAAAGATGCATTTAATCAAATGAGAAAACATCCCCGCACATCCTCATCTTGTCAAAAGAGGATGTGGATGCCGGATGCGGCATGTGCCGTTAAGTGAGGATGCGGATGCAAATGCGGATGCGGATGTCAATTTAGGTGTGGATGTTCCGCAAATGCGGATGCGGATGCAGATGTAATTTCCAATCGCTAATATTATGATATATATATATATATATATATATATTATATATATATATATATAATATATATATAATATATATATATAATATATAATATATATATAATATATATCTATATATTTATTATATATATATACGTAGATACTCACAGTATATATCCACTATAAGCTACCTAGTATAACCTATACTATATACGTATATAATATGATGTATATATAGTAGCTATATAGCTATATATAGTATATAAGAGTATGCTCACTCGTCATATTTCACTTCAGTAGTAAGTATATATATAGCTATACACTATTATAGTAATATTAATATACATATATATAGCATACTATAACATATAATACTAGTACATATAGTAGGTACTACCCACAATACTAGTATATATAATAATATATATATAATATATACACTATATAATATATATATATATATAAGTACACAAACAATATATATATATATAACTATAGCAATATATACACTACATATATATATATATCTAGATACTATTATGAGTACCTACTAGCAATATAGCATAATCCTAAACTATATGAGTATAATATCAGTATGATTATAATTATAATATCTATAAGTATAGTATATATCTACTATATCTATATATATAGTATAAGTAGTAATATCATATATCTCCACTATATATATATACACTACTAATACGTTATATAACACCTGTAATGTATATATATACTCTACTAATATCCAAACCATACTTGCTACACGGTAAGACGGTGAATAAATAATATACTATATAACATATAACTATAATATATAATATATATCTATATACTATGTCATGTATAAAATTAATATGATATATACATCATAAAAGAGCAGAAAAATATATAGTATACTAATTTTAAAGTAAAATATATATATGAGAATAAGTATACTATACTAATATACTAGTATTATGCACCTACGCTGACCACTCATTAGATACCCACGGTATGATATATAGGAATATATATATATACTATAAGGATACTAATATATTTATATATACTAATACCACCTATATACTATACTATACAATAGACCATAATATATGTACTACTATATACTATATAAGTATATATCGTACCACGTGATAGTAAATATTATATATATATACACACTTATACTGAGTATTATACACTATTAGGCGCCCCCAGCAAGGGCCCTTAAGTCCCGACCTTCCCCGCCGGAGCAGCCCACCCAGACCCGGCGAGGCCGCCTCTCCCCCAACCGTACTAGCACGTCTACCCAACCAAAAACGGACAAGTCCCCGACGCGGCACCACCTAGACCGCCAGGACAGACCGCCAGACCAGTCCGGCCCGCCAGACGTACTA
>JABUQX010123576.1:12500-15000 GCA_015478945.1 Trachelipus rathkii | reverse complement strand
ATAGCATATATATATATATATACATATATATATATAATATTATACAGTTATATTATTATTATTATATTACACAATCATATATATTATAATCCTATAACCATTGTATAAACAATCATCACAATGATAATATGTTTACACTCTTTGCACATATTACATAACCAAAGTTTCATCACTCACATATATATATATTATATATATATATATATTATTATATATATATATATATATATATATATATATTATTATTATATATATATATATATATATATATTATTATTATATATATATATATATATATATATATATATATATATATATATATATATATATATATATATATATATATATATATATATATAAAATACATTTTTATTATATATATATATATATATATATATATATATATATATTTACATATATAAAGAAAGAAGAGTATATATATATATATATATATATATATATATATATATATATATATATATATATATACATATATATATATATATATATATATATATATATATATATATATATATATATATATATATATATATATATATATATATATATATATATATATATATATATATATATATATATATATATATTTATATATATATGATTAGAGAAGGTCTTTGAGTGGTGGAGATAATTACATTATTTCTTCCACAACAAAGAGTACTCCTTCATGTTTATCTCCTCACAATACCAATATTCAGATTAGTTTTCAAATGACGACAATTCCTGGCAATGACATGGCACTTCAAGGTCATCCCTCGTTTTGTTCAGTCTTCAATTAATTTTCGTTTCTTTATCCTTCATATTTATCGTAATGACATGAGAAGTGTCATTTCTATTATATTCACAAATTGGTGACATTTGTATTTTAGATTGCAGTCACACTCACTCATATATATTATATTACATACATACACGCACACATATTTACATATATATATATATATATATTATTACTTGTTATTACATATTGTATGTTATACAATATTATTATTAATATTAGCTTATGTTATTATTAGTCATTATTAGGTGGTCGCTGAAATATGAAAAAAATTAAGGATGTTGTTATCATTCATATTATATTATTATTATTACATATTGTTACACATATAGTATATCATATTATTACATTATTATATAAATACATTACGTTATACACACATTATATATTATACATTACATCACATATTACGCATGCTGGCATATGTTGTTGCTGGCTGGCTGGTTATACATACATAGCAATATTACAATAGTTATTATTAGATATTATTATATATACATATATATATACATATTATATATTATTATTATTATTATTATTATATATATATATATTAAAATTTAAAAATTATTTTCGAAAATCTTTATTCCATAATAATCGAGCCACATATTTATTTCACGAGCATATAAGAGGATTCTGGAAATCTAAAATTAAAGTGTTAATTAATATATATATATATATATATATATATATATATATATATATATATATACATATTATTATTATATATATATATATATATATATATATATATATATATATATTATTATATTATATTATTATTGTATATTATTATATATATATATATATATATATATATATATATATATAAATATATATAGTTATTATTATATATTATTATAGTGTTAAATAAATATATATATATATATATATATATATATATATGCTCAACTGTGTACTTGCTACGTTTTATAGTGGCCTTTAAATTATAGTAAGTGTTGTGCTAATGGTTTTTACAATTAAACGCCAACATAATTAACTTTACTAACTGTTAGTTTAATCCTTCTTTTATTATCTTTATGTTGTCAATTAATTAAGGGCAAACGTTTTCTACATTTTGACCTTCTCTACAGAAACCTACCGTGTTTCTCAATTTCTGTTATTCCTTTCCTAATTTTTAAATTAATATTATATATATATATATATATATATATATATATATATATATATATATATATATATATACAGTTATTAATCTTATGATACATATGTATTATTATATAATTAATACATATATATACAGATATATATATATTATATGAGAGTATATATATATATATATATATATATATATATATATTATATATATATACATATATATATATATATATATATATATATATATATATATATATATATATATAAATATATTTATATTTATATATATTTATTTATATAAATAAATATATATATATATATATATATATATATATATATATATATATATATATATATATATATATATATATATATATATATATATATATATATATATATATATATATATATATATATATATATATATATATATATATATATATATATAAGTTGCTTTCCAGCTGACATTATGACTCATCCAATGACAAAATATGAGTTTATGCGTTTTTAAAATACTTTGTAATTACTTTGAACAATGTCGTCTTCTCAGGATGAATAGCTTACCTTTGTGTACGACTGTGA